>JAECUM010057813.1:0-22007 GCA_016617855.1 Megalonaias nervosa
TCTCTCTCTCTCTCTCTCTCTCTCTCTCTCTCTCTCTCTCTCTCTCTCTCTCATTTAATACATCCGCGATAGGAATTAAATAATCACACGAGCTATCACACCTTACAGAGCGTAATGTGCCTGCACAAAATTCAGGTGAAATTAAGGGACCTTTCGGAATCCTCGATTAATATGGGTAAACTCTGACGTCCAATAAACAACTCCTAGTACAATGGATGTAATTAAATTTCGTATTGCAGGATTCCTTACACCATCCTCACCTCGAACTAACCCCGTTGGTTTCAGAATGTTTAAAATTTTTGATAAGTCTCGCATACAGATCTCAGAAGAAATGTCAAAGTATAAGATCCCTATAACCCTAGACAAATTCTCAACTGTTTATTTATTTATTTATTTATTTATTTATTTATTTATTTATGTTTTTAATCCTGTACCCATAATATGTGGAATACGAGCATTTACATCACCGATCATTATATTCTCACCAGGAACCAAAACAATTAAAGGCATTATCAAGCAATAGTCAAAATTATTCCTAAGTTATTTCAAATTCTGCGTCCATGATCAATCAAGGAATTTCACGAAGCGCTTTTACTCTGTCATGTAGTACCTTCTAAAATGAGGTATGTAATACCGCTCGAATTATTGCATCCGTACTGTAAACCAGCCTCTAGATTCGTGTTTCTCTACAACAAAATAATAAACATAGTCTAGTCTGTAAATGCACAGAAATCAACGAATATCATGAAGTTCTTTTGTTTCATGTTCCTTCAAAGATATATGGACATGTGCTATGCAGTACCGTATGAATTCTATCACCCGTATCAACAACTAACTTATACATCTGTGTTTGTATGTGCCTAAGTAAAATGTATTTGGCTTCTTTCACACCAACTTACCGTTTCAATTTTACAATACTTCCTCGGAACCAAATTCTATATTTCTCTTTGTAAATGCCTGAGTAATATATATTGGATTTCCTTCACATTTGTAGACGTCAAATTAACTCCATGTGTAGAATATGGACATTCACATCATGAATGATAAAATCCCCGCTGGGAACCAAAACAACTTTATATATGTTTTATCATATTTTAGTTCGGATATCTGAAATTATGTGAGCTGTTTAAATCAACAAATTTCATACTGTTCGTTCTTTACATGTTTAACTTACATAAAGATTTCTGGACCTGTGCTATAAAGTACCGTATCAGTTTTAGCATCCGAGCTCAGACCTAACTTACACATTTGTGTTTATAAATGCCTGAGTAATATATATTTGGTTTCTTGCACATCTGTCAACGTCACATTCTGTCCATGTCTATCGTTTAACATCTCTTGATCCTTAGTGTTACGTGTCTAGGCTCGTCCAAAAGTAACAAGAAAAAGAGCGAAGCCAACAAGCTTTGTAAAATTTAACAAATAATTTATTTCCCTAGAAAAACAAGATAAAAATGAGAAAAAGGACTTACAGTTTATGAATCAAATCCAAAAATTAATCCAGGAATTAAAAAATATAAGTCCTATCAATAAAAAGTTCTAAGTGAATCACAGTTCGAATCCCGATGAAGTTCTAAGATGGAAGGCGATGACGTCTTCGATAATCTGTTTTTTCCTGATGTGTCAACAGTTCCTTGTTGAATCACAAAAAGAATAGTATTCCAGCTTTTGAATTCCGAATAACATTCAATAAATGTCTTTGTTCAAGAATTCTGCAAAGAACACTTATATGTATGTTTTTCAGAGAAATGAATTATTAATTCCGAAAAATAAAAATTTAACTCAAACTGGTCACAACAAAAAAACCTTTGAGCTTCAAAGGTATAAATCACGACAAGCTATTTCACTATAATAACATGAGTTATAATCCCAACTAATACGCAAAACCAATTCCTGGATGTGGGTCAATCCTTTGGAAAACCCTAATTGATACATGTTATTTGACACGTAGGCCACATATGATCTTGACTGAAGTCAATGATTTCTTCACTGGTAATGAATTTAAAAAAAAAATTTAAAAAAATAATTGTTTACTTCAGAACTGAAACTGGTACTGAATCTAGGTCACCAAAAGATACAATATTTCAACTACTGGCTTGTTTGCCAACCAAACAACTGAATTGAATTTCTAAAAAAAATCAAATCCAGTAGACAAAATTATCATTACAATAACATGTAATGGAATAAAATAAAATAAAATAACAAAATCGAAAACTAACATACAAGTAATTAAATTACATATACATAACAGTTAGGTATTGCAGTTTAGCAGCTTTATTCTTACATCATTGCTCACAAGAGCTGGTTCCTATGTAAGGTACCTACATTCCTTTCTGTGAAGTGATGCATCTGCACTCAGAACCACCACCTTCGTACCACTGCCTGTCACAGCACAAGTTGATGCCAAAATAGACATCTGTATAACTATTTTGACAATAGCCATCTGATACTAACCGCCAATAAATTAAAGGACTATTCCTTATTTTGGACAAAAATCGTATCACGAGGATATATAGTGTAAGAATCGACCAAAGTCTGTTCATTACTGCCAAGTTCCCTTATAACATCCGTGCCTAGAACCAACATTTGCTGTTTAAAGAAAATTACAAAAAGGTAGAGTTCCGATACTCATACATCTTTCAGAATAAATGACAAAATGAATAAGATCTTTATTGCCGCATATAAATTCACGTCCTTGTCTCAGTTATGTGCCCATAACATGTATAATACGGACATTTGCTTCTTCGATGATAACATTCCCGCTGGGAACCAAAACAACTTCATATATGAAATACCATGCTCTAGGCAACATCTTTAACAGGATATTTGAAATTCTCTGTCCTCTTTAAATCAACAAATTTCATACTGTTCGTGATTTTCATGTTGTTTCACTTACATCAAAGATTCATGTACCTGAGCTATGAAGTACCGTATCAATTTTAGCATCCGTGCTCAGAACCAATTTATATATTTCTCTTTGTAAATGCCTGAGTCATATATATTTGGTTTCTTACACATCTGTAGACGTCACATTCTGTCCATGTATATCGTTTAACATCTCTTGATCCTTAGGTATTGCAATTTAGCAGCTTTATTCTTAAGTCATTGATCACAAGAGCTGGTTCCTATGTGAGGTACCTACATTCCTTTCTTTGAAGCGATGCGGTTGATGTCAAAATAGACATCAGTATAACTATTTTGACAATAACCATCTGATACTAACCACCAGTAAATTAAAGGACTATTCCTTCTTTTAGACAAAAATCGTTTCACGAGGATATATCGCGTAAGAATCGACCAAAGTCTGTTCATTACTGCAAGTTCCCTTATAACATCCGTGCTAGAACCTACATTTCCTGGTGAAAGAAAATTACAAAAAGGTAGAGTTCCGATACTCATACATCTTTCTGAATAAATGACAAAATGAATAAGATCTGTATTACCACATATAAATTCACGTCATTTTCACAATCATGTGCCCATAGCATATAGAATACGAACATTTACTTCTCCGATGATAAAATCCCCGCTCGGAACCAAAACAACTTCATATATGAAATACCATGCTTTAGGTAACATCCTTACTAGGATATTTGAAATTCTGTCGGCTATATAAATCAACAAATTTCATACTGTTCGTGATTTTCATGTTGTTTCACTTACATCAAAGATCCATGCACCTGAGCTATAAAGTACCGTATCAATTTTAGCATCCGTGCTCAGAACCAATTTATATATTTCTCTTTGTAAATGCCTGAGTCATATATATTTGGTTTCTTACACATCTGAAGACGTCACATTCTGTCCATGTATGTCATTTAACATCTCTTGATCTTTAGGTATTGCAATTTAGCAGCTTTATTCTTAAGTCATTGCTCAAAAGAGCTGGTTCCTGTGTTAAGTACCTATACTCGTTCCTTTGAAGCGATGTATCTTCGCTCAGAACCAAGATGTTCTTATCATTGCCTGTTACAGCACAAGTCGATACCAAAATGAAAATGAGTATAGTATGAATTTGGCACTCACCATCTGACACTAACCACCAGTAAATTAAAGTAAGTACTATTCTTTATTTTAGACGAAAAGGTTATCATTAGAGTATATAGTGTAACATGCCACCAAAAGCTATTCATTACTGCAAGTTTCCTTACAGCATCCGTGCCTGGAACCAACATTTCTTGTGGAAATAAAATTGGAAATGGTACAGGTCTGACTCCTATACAGCTATCAGAACAAATGACAAAGTAGATAAGATCTTTATTGCAACATACAAATTCACGTTCATTCCCAATCATGTGCCGTTAACATGATAAACACGGATATCAATAATAACATCCCCTCTGACAACTAAAGCAACTTCATATATGAATTATCATGCTATAGGTAACTTCTTTACCTGGATATTTGAAATTCTGTGTGCTGTAAAATTAACAAATGTTTCATATTATTCGTGCTTTTTTCATTTTGTTTCATTCACATCAAAGATTCATGCACCTGAACGATACAGCACCGTATCAATTTTTGCATCCGTACTCAGAACCAATTTATATATTTCTCTTTGTAAATGCCCGAGTCATATAGATTGAGTTTCCTTCGCATTTGTAGACGTCAAATTATCTCTACGTATATCATTTGACATCTCTTGATCCTTAGGTATTGCAATTTAGCAACTTTATTCTCAAACCATTTCGCACAAGAGTTGATTCCTATGTAAGGTACCGATACTCGTTTCTGTGAAGCGATGCATCTACGCTCAGAACCACGACGTTCTAACAACTGCCTCTCACAGCGGAAGTTGATGAGAAAATAAATATATGTATATTACTATTTCGACACTAACCACCAGTCAATTAAAGTAATTACTGTTCCTTATTTTAGACGAAAAGGTTATCACGAGAGCATATAGTATGACAATCGACCAAAGCCAGTTCAGTATTGCAAGTTTCCTTATAGCATCCTAGGCTGGAACCAACATTCCTTGTTGAAAGAAAATTGCAAATAGTAGAGGTCCGACTCCTATACAGCTATCAGAACATATGACAAAGGAAAAATAAATATCTTCATTGCCACAGAGAATTTCACAATCATGTGCCGATGACACGTAGAATACGGACATTTACAATACCAATGATAACTTCCCCGCCGCAGTTCGCTCTTTTCATGTTGTGTCACTTACATCAAAGGTTCATGGACCCGCGCTATAAAGTACCGTATTCCATCATCACTCAGAACCACGACATCCGTAGTCAAAGATATCCTAACATAATTCCTAATTAGAGGCCATTTCATTTATTGAAAACAAATAACGAACTGTAACTACATTTAATAAACTTTGACTGAAGGAAAAGTAACATCCGCGCCCACCCTGTCCTCTATCTCCCCCCCCCCTCGAATATTCGAACTGGAAATGAAATATGGACACAAGTTATCTAAACATATTCAATACATTAGCTTCCACAAAATTAAGTTAGAATTATTGGTTACGAACTTTCTTTAGATATCATCGAGAGACATATAAAAATGTACATCTTACTAACAACCTCGTGTGACAATCTACCTAAGTCTATTTATTACTATCAGTTTTCTCATATCATCCGCGCCTGGAACCAAAACTTCTAGTTGAGAGATAAAAATAAATCATATAGGTCTTTTTGCCATACAGCCACATACAAATTCAAGTCATTTTTCAATTCCTCCATAACATGTGCAATAGTGACATTTACGTCATCAATAATAACATCATCGCTTGGAACCAAATGAAGTTCATGCCATACTAAATATGATTACTTGGAAATTCGAAATTCAGTGTGAAATATTAATCAACGAATTTCATACAATTCTTTGGTTTCACGCTGCTTCAAATAAATAAATAATTTATGGACCAATGCTACAAAATACCGTATCAATGTTAGCATCCGTGCTCAGCAGCAGGGAGGGTGAATCCTACAACCTTTTTTCGAGGGGTTATTTTTGAAAAATAAAGCTTCCTACAAAAATGAAAATACAAGATCAATAACGTCAAACCGAAGTCTCTAACCGACCGAAACTTCTTTAATTGGGTTGCTATTTTTGTTACTTTATTTTTGACTTTTGTGTTTTTGTTTTTTATGGCGTGTTTGTTTACCCGTCGGACACTCAATTTTTGCCGTTGCCCTCCCTGCTGCTGTGTCTGTCAATCAAAAATTTTATCGAGACCTATACGATATCGCTACCGAGGATCATGTAAATTTATTGTGATAAATCCGTGTGGGGTAGCCTGAGTTTTTGAAAAGAAGTTTTTGAATTTAATCACATCCATATCCCCTGAACACCAAGTTTGATGAATGTTTCGCAGAGTATGTGTATCGACTCCATTAACACAACCAGAAGATTGCAGTTATCTCTGATAACTTTATGTATTTCTGTATATCGCTGAGTAACATAAATTACATCAGCATTTTTGTATCTGCCTAAGGAAAATATCCGAGATGGATTTGATTGTTTGTCCAGCATCACATCATCATATACTACGAGATTATTAATGAATCCATTGAGGTCATCTACAAATGGGGCTTCATCAATATCGGTGATAAAATCAATAATATCATTACCGTCTTCATTCGACGACTTGCTTCTTCATTAAAATCTTTAAGTTTAAGCACATTATAGCATCGCTGATCATCTGCAGATGGTGCCACTAAGTATAACTTATCCCACTTGAGCCATCTCATTATCAGATTAGGCAACCATTGCGTCTTACCAGACCCAGATGGACCTATTATAATTGCTCTGATAGAATTTGGTAACACTGCATGATGCTTTATTAGCTCTTGCTTTCGTGTCGCTGAGAAATCAATGGCATCCATGTTGTACAAATATAATAAATAATATGAATTTATATTGTATTCCATGCAGTGCATCACCTCCACCAGTGGATTAACAACAATAATAACAAAAAATAAAAAGCGTGCATTCACAGGCAAGTGTGTAATAGGTGCTGCAAACAAAAAGAGATTTATTTCGTCTCGTACGAAGACAAGCGGTGATATCGCTGCTTCACTGGGAAAATTACTAGGGACTCCATTGGCTAAATACTCAGGAGAAAAACATCTTCCTGGATATAATTTTATTGTGGTACTGGAACCCGACTTGATATTAAACTTGACGAACGAAACCAACCAAGACCCGGAGAGTATCCAATAAATGCGATTGATCAAACATGCCACATATTGCAGATGTGAAGTTGATTCATTCGTTAAATTCCATAAAAACTAAATCTCTCAGAGAAAAACTTGATAGCTTCCTAGTAAGATCTGCCATGAAAGGTAAACTAATGCTAGGGGCCGGTAATTAATCATAGATAACTATTATAATGGAATCAATTTATCATAGCCTAAGATGATATTGGAAGGGTAGGACATCGATCAGTAAACTTGCTGAAGCAGCAAATGTCACACGTTATGTTGCTGCGAATTGGTTAGCACGACAGGCAATAGGGCAAATTTATCTACCACCACCTAAACAAATTCAGTACGCACATTTTGATGTCAGCGCTCCCAATGAAGTTCATCAGGCAGATATTTTGTTTTTACCTCATGATACTATTAAAACACGTTGACGTCAATCACGCACCTACAAATACGCGTTAACTGTCTTTGACGTTGCAAGTAGATATAAAGAAGCAGAACCACTATCAACAAAAACAGCAACTGTTGCTTCTGCGTTTTAACAAATTTATCAACGCGGTGGTCTACGATGACCACAGCTACTACAGGTTGATCCTGGCAAGGAATTTCCTGGTGCAGTATCATCTCTGATGAAACAACATGATGTCAAAATCAGACGAGGACATACCGCAGTTCATCGCGATCAGGCAATAGTTGAACGATTTAATCGAACACTTGCTGAGAGGTTATTTGGATATCAATATGCGGAGGAAATATCCACAGGTACAAGATCTCGTGAATGGGTTGGAAGACTACCAAGCGTGATAGCTGCGTTAAATAATGAAATTACTCGTGCAACTTCTATGAAGCCTATCAGCGCGATCACAAAAAAAATATATACCAATACAACGACGCGACTCTTCCTCAAAACAACCAGTATTAGGTATTGTAACTGTAAGATATTTATATGAACCTAGTGAACTTGAAGGTGGTAAAAGAAGAGCGACTGATCCAATTTGGAGTGTGACCACACATAAAATTTCTGGCTTGGTAAGATCCACGGGTAGACCTGCAATTTACAGACTAGATTCAACTGCTCCTCAGCGTGGATTTGTACGTGAACAATTACAAGTAATTCCTGAGGATACACAATTACCACCACCTTCACTTCTGTGAAAGCAGGACACCAGCACCTCTACGTCGATTACACTCAAGACAGGTCAATATCACATTTTCGCGTGTGTGACCGAGATTACTATTAATTCTGTCACGATGAATTGTTTTGGATTATTATTCAAATACTGCCATAATATTACTGTGTTACAGCTCGCACAATGATTATTCTGTCGTTGTTTCAGCGTCATGATAAATTCAATATCAAGATGATAGCTTCGTTGTTAACTATATCATCGAAATTGCTACCAGTGGTTTCCTGAGTCATTGCGCAGACTATGATAACTCTCCGTAGCTGAGACATTCTTCTAACTCTCGACACTGCTAGATAAACTAGACTTAACCATTCGATCCGATCATCGACAATCCAGATATTTGTATCAGAAATAGGTAATCCTTGCGACGAATGAATCGTTATAGTATATCCTATAGTCCTAGAGTACATCGTGAACGCGCTCTCAACATCACTCACAGGAACAATAACAATATCATTAAGAACGAGTTTTTGTTTCTCCCTTGACTATGTCAAGGTTCCATGAATCTCAACTTCAATATTTTGCTTGCGTGGTCTTCTGGACGATAACACAATTGCACAGGTAGATCCGAAAATTTTTCTTGATGTAACAGAAATAATTGCTGTTAAAGTGTATCACGAACTATCTTCCGACTTACAACTATCAAATCAGCTGCCTTCCATAAATTCCAAAAATAGTTCATCGTAGTCTCTGGAATTACTTCACGCATTGTTTCACATTGAATCTTATCTGGTTGCAGTCTGATCAATCTTCTAAATTCTTTCAGAGGTTCGTCAATAGCTCTATGATTATCAGTTATCTCCTCATAATAATTTACGAACGTTTTCAGCCATTCATGCTGAGATGATCCATCAAAAGGTGATGGTTGACCATGATCACCACACATTATAACAGCAGTATTTTTTGTCAACAAAACCTAATCAAGAAATATTTTTAATACCTCCACAGACACTGTGCATATTTCATCCCAGATAATAATCTTAGGAATATATTTCTCACCCATTCGCTCAGGAGTCCATGTGTCTCCCTTCCATCGGAAGAAGCTGTGATAAGTATGAGATGTAATTCCTCGTTCTTTTATTTCTCTGGCGAGTCTATGTGCGGGTGTGAAAACAACCATATCAACAGAGTTTGAAGAACTCCCACGAAATAATTCAATCGCACGTGTTGTTTTACCAGAACCTCCGGGATCATTGAGATAAACGGTCTTATGTCTGGCCACCGGATCATATACAAATGGATCCGATGAAAGTTTTGACATATATTTATTTTTGTAATATATTTCCTTAGATTCAACGTCGGCGGATTCAGAATAACTAAGGATCATTTCTTGTTTTGTTCTCCATTCGCCCCATGATGCATCAGCGCTGATATGTAATTGTTTTAGCAATCCTGCATTTTTTTTTTTGATTTAAAATGAATCTGTTGCGACTTTAACTGTGGTTTTAGAAAATTTATTTATCATCGATAATAAATTTATCAAAACACACGCGAGCATTGAAGATCTTAAATGAGTAAATTGTGGTGAGTCACATACAGTGTTACTCACAGTTGTATCTAATTTATTTCCGTCCAATAAATTAACATTATTCCGACTTATAAATGTGTTTCTCTCTGTTGTATCAGTAATTATAAAATCGAGTTCAGCTTCGTCGATAATCAATCTACAACAATGTCCTTTATGGTCATATGATCCCCCTTGCGTAAATGTACCAATTATTTTCTACCAAGATCTTTTGTGAGCTTATTTTCAAAATCAGTTATATAAGGATTTTCATCAGGGGAATATATCTTTTGTTGTGGTAACCAAACTTGTTTTTGCGGATTATATGATATGTTACGACCATGTAGTTTAATTACATGTGTTAAAATCTGAATTCTTTCTATTTCATTTTTATTTCATTATTATAATTTTTATTGTGATGATGATTACGTTCGCAGGGTCTGACATTTTGATAGAAACATCGTGTTTATTTAGAACGTAAATGTGACTCGCGTGAGCACGATTTTTGCATGTCGATTCAAGTAAACAGTCGGCAAAAGCTATGTAAATTATTGGTTGTGACCATGGTCATTTCTAATAATACTTGTTGACATTCTGTACTACGTTGTGGCGAGATTTCGAAATCGCAATGTGTTCTTCGTGCGTGTACATGAAATGACGTTTTAGTTCGCCTTAAATACTCAGGTACCTGCGAAATAGGCGAGAGTCATATTTTAACACCTTAGAGAGTCACATTGTAACATCTTATAGAGTTTCTAATACCTTGAGAAGAAGGTATTCTTTTGTGCTGGAAAGAGTCGCTCGTTCGTACGTCTGTAGAACGACTGTAGAACAACATGTTTTATTACTGATGATAGCTGCACTTCATCTGCCTTTTAAATAATAATTATTTTCTCTGGAGAACTACACAACTGGCTTTGGACAAAGACATTTTGTGAAATTAATTCTAAATTGGAACAGAACAGTACAAATTGTGATTCACAGTGAAAATTCTGGACACTTGTGTAAAACCTTCGTCTGACGTCATCATCCGCCATCTTGGAACAGAATTGAGATTATCAGACTACTTCAGTTAGAACTGTTTATTAACAGGACTTATGTGTTTTTCACAATTTTAGGACAAATTTTTGGATCTTCTTCGCAAATCGTAAGTCCTATTTTATATTTTCACCTTTTCACCGTGTTTTCTAGGGAAATAAATTATTTTTGTTAAAACTTACAAAGCTTGTTGTCGTCACACTTTTCTTTATGTTACTTTAAACCAGCCGATACGTGACAGATATAATTGCTTCACTTACAGTTAACGAAATCAAAATTGCCGCAAAATCATATATTGCACTAAAACTATTGGAACCCATTTTTTTCTAAAAAATGTCTTCCAAACCAAATATACACGATCGGATGGAGATTCCGTGCGAACTCAATTGACTCAATGCATGCAAATCCGGTCAGGTCAAAATCTGGCATGGTTCCATTCATCGCAACTCTGGTCATCTCGTGTGTTGGATGTCCAAATCGCTTGAAATATTCAGAACAATCAACCGCTCCAAGAAAACTTCCAGGATAACATGCAATCATATCAACCGAGATAACATCTTTATATTCGTATTTAGTATTCCATGATCGGCCGTGTCCGTATTCGATACAAATGCGTTGGACATCTTCAAGAAATTCCAATCGTGTTGGTTTCCATAAATGTTTTTTCTGAGCAACGTGGGCAGCAACTGACGGAACGGTAAAACAATTACTAAGTAATCATTCGACAGTGATTTCATCACCATCATCAGTATCGTCGTGTATGTCAACGCAAGAATTTTCATTTCGTCGTGGAGAGATTCTGTGCGATAAATATCTCCATTAGGCCGTACAAACTGATCATAGTTCACAGATTCTGAACTCTAAAACAGCCAAATGGATACAAGATCACTCTTACTGATATTTCTGATAAACTCAAACAAATCACCATTATAGAATTTAACAGTTCGATTTTGTGGAAATATTGTTATGTCCACGCGTGTGCGTTATGATCGATAATCTCTATCGAAACTCCATTTTTTAAATATTTCGATTCGTATAAAATCTCTCCGGTTAGTGTCTTCACTCTTATGGGAAATCTTAATTTTTTCCAGTTCAGCAACATCTTTGATAGACGCTCCAGTATCTTTAACTGTTTCTGCCCACTCATTTATTTTTTGCGCCTTAGATCCGTTTTACCGTTTCCTCGTTTCGCATTTGTGAAATGTTCTGTAACTCGCTCAGTAACACAATTCAGGCAATAAATTTTGATCGGTAGAAGTTCATCGACTTAAGTTTTTTCATTCAGTGGATATATAGCATAAACAACTGCTGTCACAGGATATGCTCGTGCATAATATGGTCTTTCTATCAATTCCAGTCAGTATTTCTGGTTTTGAATTTTTATTTAATATGACAATATTTCCATTGTGGTGTATGCGAATAGGATCACGTTTGTCACGGATAATCTATGTGTCGTCGTCGGTCGCTACGAGAAATTTTATTCTAAAAATATATTTTCGTGCAATGTCGAGATAATTAACAATTGTCGCTGCTCGTTTATCATTCATTGTACCGTCGACAACGCCGTCGGTGTCGCGTACAATTCTGAATGTTGACCACACATGAGCTGCACCATCGTCGCGAAATTCTCTCTTGGCTTCACTGATACGATTGATCAGAGTCTTATTCGTTAAATCAACCAAAGCTCACCTTGGTAATTGAGGGGTTATTCTGTCCAGATCGAATCTGGCTTTAGAGTGCTTAATCGCAGAAAATCTCCCAAATTCCTCCATATCATAATTAAGGCAAATATATATATTCAAATTGAAGATTGACTATATATATAATGATTGAAGCAAAGAATAAATTCAAGTGGCTTATGATTGGTCCATCAGTTCCTTGTAACAGGGCTTGCATAAATGAATTCTGTGGATTTCACATGCAAAGTGTTCGTCGAGGGAGTATAGGACCAAAAATGTGTGGTATGGGGGTTAGAGGAGAAACGCAGTTGTATGTGCAATGTGGTGGTAAAAAATACAGAGAGCTGAAACGATATTACGATAAAAAAAAAAAATAACTCCGATTGCGGCGAATCTCCTGTAAAAACGCCGAAGACTATCTCGCCAGATTTTCACTCCAACAATAAAATAATAATTTAGACAAATAATATTATTATATAATGGAACAAAATGAATTTGTGAAACATCTCATCATCAAGAATTATGAGGCATCTCCTGATGGTGTCATCAGGAACTGTCGATTAAAAAAACCAGTCGGTACTGTTGATAATACTGGTTATCTCAGATTTAATGCTGGGAAAGAAAGGTATTTATCTCATAAATTTATCTTCGAGTGTTTTCATGGACTAATCGAAGACGGACTTGTGATCGATCACATCAATGGCAGGAAACTTGATACTTCTTTATGTAATTTACAAACTATTACACAGAGTCAGAATTCCGCATGTGGAGGTACTGGAAAATATAATAAATTTCCCAGGGTTGTTAAATCTGTGGTCATGGAAACTGGCGAAGAAATAATATATCAATCAATGAATGCAGCCGGCAAATATTTTGATATTTGAATGCCTGCGGTTCAACGTGTTGCAAATTATATAACCAAATCGGCGTTTTCAAAGAATTATAAACAAAAAATAATATTTCTGTATCTCCCGATTGTGTTAGATGATGAAAGGAGATAACTCTGTCAAACAACGCTTTCTCTGGAAGAGTAATTAAACAGTTGCCCCGCTTGTAACTGCGTAATATCATATAACTGCCGCGATTTTTTCCTGCTGTTTCTCCACTGCGTGCGATCCAGGTAAGTTATTTTTAGCTCTTACAGGTAAGATAGTTGTACAGGAGTATATAATAGACCTGCATGTTCTTTAACTCCCGAATGACATCGTGCAGAAATGTATGTGCCATTATTAAATGCAGATATTTTATACGGTGTGTTTGGAATATTGAAATAAATCCACCCTGCACTTAACACAATTATACAACAATTGTGATTTATTCAGTATACTGATCTCTTGTAGGAATTACCCGTTAGGTAACTTCAGGAAGTCACGCCCCGCTTGCGTGTGCAACACAGGTAAGTTATTTTAGATAAGATAGCTGTACAGGCCTACATGTACTTTAACTCCCGGATGATATACTGCAGAAATCTATGTGCGATTATTAAATGCAGATATATATACAGATATTTTATACAGTATATTTTATACAGTGTTTGGAAATTGAAATAAATCCACGCTGCAGTTTACAATTATTGTGATTTATTCAGTATATTGATCGCAAGTAGGTTGCCTTTTTATCCAGTACATCTAGCGCTGCGCCACGGAGCAACATGTATCTGTAAGGGTGCTCCGTGGCGCAGCGCTAGAGTGGCGGATTTTTATACTCGAAGTCTGGCGTTTCAATCCCGTGACTGACACATTGTGGGCAGTGGCGAATATTTCGCAGTTTTTCATAAGTGGGGGCTCCAGACCCAAATGATTTCATGTACACCTCCTTACCATGTCGAACACGTGGTGAGTGCTGTTTACTCACCTCGGAGTTTGCTACTGGGGGGTACATGAAAGTAGAGTCTACTGGAGCCCAAATATTTTTATATTTTTATTCAGATTCAGATTATTATGATTCAGAATCAGATTTATTCTATTCTGATATAATATTTTTTCTGCTTCTGTTCTGATTCTGATTCAGAAATATTTTTATTTTAAGCAAATAAATTCCGAAAATATTAATGAAATTATTTCTGAGATTAAAAACTTAAATGTTGAGGATATAGTATTATCCGAATAATTGGATCCTGAAAAAAATCACAACTGGTTTTGAAGCGCTACAGGAACGGAAATATGATGGGAGATATACACTAGCAGCTGAATACCGATTCATTAAATTACTTTAACAGGCTGTACAACTTATGTACGATTGTTAAGTCAATGACGAAAGTCAAGAAGGATTATGAAAGTGGCTCAGATTATAGTATTTATTCTGATTCTGATTCAGATTCAGATTATAATATTCATTTTATTCTGATTCTGATAATATTTATTTTTATTCTGATTCTGATTCAGATTCATATTATATATTTATTTTTATTCTGATCCAGATTTATTCAGATTATGTTATTCAGATTCAGATTATAATATATGTTCTGATTCTGATTCAAATTCAGATAATAATATTTATTTTTATTCTGATTCAGATTCATATTTATTTGTTTTTTATTCCAACAAAAAGTAGCTACGAACGCACGTAGAAACTTATTGCCAGAACTTCATTCCTTAAATCAAGTAAGTGTCCGGCCTGGTCTGTAAGTCTAAAATGTATCCGTGACAGCAGCGGATTATGACATCGCAGATAAACTGGATTAACGGGCACTGACACGATTAAAAACCCAGGAGGTACTTCAGGGGTAAATGAATATAAGATATATCGCTGTTGTGCCTGCCTGGATTTTTCAGTATCTACTTGATAACTTTCATCAATAGCATCACACGCCAAATTAACTGTGATCGTTGATGTGATGTTGACAATACCCGGTGATATATGACGACCACCGCCGGCAAGATCATTGCTATGTTTGAGAATATTCTCCGGAGGGGATATTTTTATCCACGCGTCTACGATCTTTGGAAAGTATTCATCGATGATATGATTGACAGTTTTTGTTCTTCAGTTCATCGGAGTTAAATCCAGGATATTTGAATGTTGGCAGATCTGTCTCTGTTATTGAATAACTGTTCAGGAATATTTCTTTAGCTGTTACACTTCAGATTTTAACATCGTCATCGCTTTCAATCACCGCTCGTATAATTTTCCGATGATATTTTTCGAAATCCGATGTTAATTTATTCAGGTGTTCTATTTGTTTGATGATTTCGCCCCTCAGATAATCGCTAACGGATGGGTACTCGTTAATATGACGGGTAAAATGACTGACGTATTTTGTCACTCATTTATTTGTGCTCTGTATAAATGATTTTGAAATGATTTTCAAAATCAGATTTTGAAAAATAATATCTTTCATGATTCCATACCAGGATACCAGATCTTTTTTCCTCATCCTGAGGTCTTGCGATTTCAAATCCTAATTTAAATTTTGGTATTGATGTCCATATTTAGTAATCCGGAGTTCTTTCCCAGTACGCTTTATTGTCCGTAATAAAATCAATTCGTTTAGGTTCTGGTGGACCTTGATATGTCGGTGGAACTTCTGGCCATCCTAACACAGTTCGGATCGATGATTGATATATATCAACGGCGTAGTCAGGTGTTGATATTTCTATCGCAGCTGATAATGTTGGCTCATGAACCGTAATAGCGATTTTAGATTCTTTTCCTGTGATAGATTTAATTCTGCGTTGGAATTCGCTATTAATCTGTTCTATTTGATAACTCCAGTAGAAATACCAACAACTTGGCAATCTGGAGTTCCATCAGATTTATTTTTATAAGAAAACACTACTGAGTTATTTGCGGACAACCCACCAAATGACTTTGATCTAATATTTGGCCAGCTGTAATATACTCGTAATTGTGCTAATGCTATTTCTTTGGCTGGAATTGTCGTTGGAAAGTTAATGTCGAATTCAGGATTAGTTGAGCTCGTTGATATCATCGTGGTTGTTGGCGGTGTTGTATTAGCGAGGATTTGTTGTAGTAACTGTAACGATCTTTGATCGTTTGATGACATTATTATTATTTACTTCCTGATTTAAATTAAGGTGACTGTCTTTGTCGGAGACGACAGGTTTTGATTTCCAGTTGCCAAACCGAAGGTGTCGTTTTAAACCTTAATTATCTCTGCGAAGTCCTGATCTGATATTATTCCATCATTGAGCCCTGATGATATCAGAAATGATAATTTGGCGTGTGTGTGTTGCAGCTGATAGCAATATTTGATATTCATGTAATTTATCAGCCGCACACGTAGATATTTTTTTGCAATTATATTAAGAATACCAGCAACACCAGCTACAATTACAATACCAACTCCTATTATTGGTGATATTACATACGACGCTGATAATGAGCCGATTATAGTTGCTGTTCCAGCGAAGACCACGGATGCAGAATAAACAATTATGTCAGTAACAACGATACGTCTACGGTATTTTTTTAATTTTTACTGTATACTCATCAATGATATTTTTCAGTTGGATATGTAACAAACACACTTGTTCGTATCTGAAACATTGCGCTGCAACAAAATCAATCGATTGGTTCATTATATAATTTAGGTAGGTGGTAGTTTAGCGACTAATTCAAGACACCAATAGTAAATCAAATCGAGGGTTTGTTCTTCGGGTACCACTACAAATGTTGTCTTGTCGTTTTGATCCATTACTGATAATATAACAGATGTAGCACTGAGTGAAGAACGCCGTGAGTTATTGACTAATATTGTAAATGTTGTTGTGCTGAGTACTGAGAATCTGTATATACCGCTAACCTCAGCGCGATGTTTGATGGAATTATTGTATGGTCCCCATAATACTGATCCAGACGCTACTGTATATACTACATTGTCGGTAATTTCTTTTATGTCAGAGAGTTCCATGTCAACGCCTGCTGGATTTCCAAAATATTCATTAATATTTTTTTTTTTTTAAATCAGAGAGTTAAATGACGATAACTGTTGGACTTCCAAAAAATTCATTAACATTTTTATTTATGTCAGAGAGTTTAATGTCGATAATTGCTGGACTTCCAAACAATTCATTGTTTTATTTGTGTTTTATACGAAAATTAAAAAAACCCACTTTTGTACGTAAGTAGTATATTCAGATCTAAATGTGGCCAATCCATCGTTGATTATCATCAGCGATGTTATCGTCGGGATGTTGCTATCATCGACATATTTCTTCGTTGCAGCGTCATCATTTAATTCTGGTTCTTTAAAGGCCAGTAATTTTATTATTAGACATATTGAGAGAACCAGTCATTGTATCACCGGCGGATGATAAACGATCATTCATCTCAGTTCTGATCGTGGCGTTGTTGCTGTCTACGAATCTTTTTGTTGCCACATCATCATCTGATTTTGGTTCTCTCACATTAATTATTGTATTTTTACTCATGTTGAGATCGCCATACATAATATCTCCGATTCTTCTAATACGTCCAGCAATTTCTCCCATGAGTGTAAGATTGATTCCTCCGAGTCTTTAATTTTATTGTTTTTAGTAAATACCGCTAAGTTATTTTCGGTCGCATCTGGAACTCGCAGAATAATATTTGCCAATGGGATATTACTCGTCTTTAATCGTCCTTGTTCATCCTGAAAAACAACTTCATTTTGGTCCACATCTGCGAGACGCAAAAGATTAGCTATCTCCTTCTTGATATTATCAAGTGTTGTTTATTTAGATAATTCACCTTGAGGTTTGAGACTTCGAGAAGATCTTCCAAAAATATCTGCCATTGTATATTCACTAAGACCCGTTTAAAACGACGGTGGATGGCTATATCGTCTGGTGGTATAATCGTGTACGACTTTATGAGGCGGCATCGTTGACGATTACACAGCATCGAGTACAGCAATTACTTCACGGCCACATATTGGCGGATCAGTTATTGTCTGTGTTGGTAATGTTGAATACCATACGGGAGTTTGCATTCCGCTGACATATTTTAAAAATTCCTTCGGCGGTGCCAGTCCATATGAATCAAAATAAATAATTCCACGTGGATCAATCGCGTATGCAACCCATTGAGTACCTGGACCAGAACTTCCATCGAGATTAATGATACCGGTCTCAACACGATTTGGTTGTTTTGGTAGTTGATTACGCATATAAACACCTCTGAATTTTTAAAAAAATATTTAATCACTTAGCAGCATCAAGTAAATCAAAATTGGACATGGGTAATACAATTTACCATCTTTATTCTATAATCGTTGCTCAGAAAAACATGGTTTTATGTAAGGTACCTATACACGTATATTTGAAGATATGTATAAGAGCTCAGAACCACGAAATTCGTAAACAAAGATATCCTAATAAAATTCCTTAGTAGAAACTCTTTCATTTTCTGGAGAAAAAAAATGGCTGTATCGACATTTAATTAAACTTGACTAAAGGAAAAGCAACATCAGCGTCCTCCATGCCCCCCCCCCCCCTTCAAGTTCATTCGCACTGGAAATGAAATATACACACAAATTATATGATTATATTCGGTAAATTTGCTTCCACAAAATTAAGTTAGCATTATTGACTACGATCTCTATTTAGACGTCATCGATAGACATAGATAAAAATGTAAATATTACTGAAAACCGCACTTGACAATCTAAGTCTATTTATTACTACATGTTTCCTCATATCATCCGCACCTGGAACCAAAACTTCTTGTTGAAAGATAATTATAAATCATATAGGTCTGTCTGACATACAGCCGAATACAATTTCACGTCCCTTTTTCCAATAATGCGTCGACAACATGTGTAATAGTAACATTTACGTCATCAATAATAGCATCATCGCTGGAACCAAATGGAGTTCATATATTATCATGCCATATTTATTATATTTACTAGGAAATTTGAAATTCAGTGTGCAGTACTAATCAATGAGTATCACACAATTCTTTTGTTTCACGCTGCTGCACATAAATCAAAGCTTCATGCAACTATGCAATAAAGTATCGTATCAAGATTAGCATCCGTGCTCAGAACCAACTGAATATTTGTCTTTGTAAATGCCTGAGTAACATATCTTGCCTTTCCTTCACATCTGTAGAGGTCAGATTATCTCCATGTATATCATTTAACATCTCTTGATCCAATTTAGCAGCTTTATTCTTTAGTCATTACTTGCAAGAGTTGGTTCCTATGTAAGGTACATACAATCCTTTAATAATATCTTTATTTCCACATGGAAATTCATGTCCTTTTCCCAAACATGTGGCCATAACATGTAGAATACAGACATTTAAATCATCGAGAACAACATCCCCGCTGGGAACCAAAACAACTTCGTATATGAATTATCGTACCTTAGTTACCATCTTTGCTAGTATATTTGAAATTTATTGTGCAGTATAAATCAACAAATTTCATACAATTCGTTCTTTTCATCTTGTGCCACTTACATCAAAGATTCCTGGACCTGTGCTATAAAGTACCGTATCAATTTTAGCATCCGTGCTCAGAATCACTGCGTATCACTGCACAAGTTGATACCAAAATAAATGTCGATATATTATGATATTTTACACTAAGCACCGGTAAATCAAAATAAGCACTAGTTCTTGTGTTGGATAAAAAGGTTATAACGATAGTATATGAATGTAACAATAAATTTTAGTCTACTACAAGTTTTCTAATAGCATCCGCCCCAGGATCCAAAACTTCTTGTTGAAAGAAAAATATAAAGGGTACAGGTCCCTCTCCTATACAGTTATAAGAACAAAAGACAAAGTGAAAAGAGCGTTATTGCTCCATACAAAGTCACGTCCCTTTTCCAAGCATGATCCAATAACTGTGGATAAGGATATTACGTCATCGATGAGACGTAATATCGTTGGGATCCAAAACAAGTTAAAACAATTTAAGATACTTCAATTTACATTGAACATTTTTCTGGATATTTCAGATTCAGAATACAGTAGAAATCAAGGAATATAATGAAGTTCCTTTTTTCATGTTGCTTCACAAAAATCAAAGATTTATGGATGTCTGCTATGAGGTATTGTATGAGTTCTACTAGCACCCGTCCTGAGAAGCAACTGATACATTTGTGTGGCTTAGTAAAATATATTGGGCTTCCTTCACATTCATAGACGTCAATTATATCTATGTATATCTTTGGGCGTTTATTAATTCTTTGGCATAATATTTTCGCATCTTTACTTATTGAATCATTGCGCAAAAGAGCGGGCTCCTATGCAAGGTACCCATACTCATTTATTCCAAAATATACATCCGCGCTCAGAACCAAAACGTTCTTATTACTGCGTAACATGTGGACTACCTATATTTATGTTATCAATGATAAGGTCTCATCTGGGAGCCAACACAAGACCATAAATCGGCGGATATCATACAGTTTTTCTGTGTAATTCTGCTTCAAATAAATCAAAGATTACTGGACCTGTGCTATAATGTGCTGTACGAATTTTAGCATTCATGGTGAGAACCAGGTTTTATATTTGCTTCACTTCTCCATCTAACTGATATAGTACGACATATCAGTATCAAAATATATATACCGATTGTCGGTGTCGTAGTAGTGAGCATCGGGCAAATGGGTCAGAACGGCATGTTGGTTGGCTTCGGGTATTGAAAAAGTGCGGAAATAAAACCTTTGACTATTTCTGTTATCTGTTATCATTGTCAAGAGAAAGGACATTGGTCTTCAGACTGCCCTAAGAAACAACAGGAGCAGGAGGTAGACAGGGGTTCCGACCAGGAAAGAGCGGTACCCTCCGAAAAGGAAGAACCCATACATGTTAAGAAAGAGAAGAATAAAGGACGAGAAGATAGTGAGGAACAAGAAGAGAAAAAAATCTGTGACAGTGAAGAAATTCAATAAAAGAAGAGAGTTAAAAGACAAAGAAGAAGAAAAAATGAACCTTTTAAGTGATGTGTTGTGACATTGGATTGTAATTTTTTAAAGACAATAGACCAGAAAGAGAAACCTAAGTGTCTCATGGTTTCGATTTTTATAATAAGGACCTACACTCATGCACTCACACATGTACATCACGGGAAAAAGGGATTTGAGTTTTAATTGATTTTGGGAAATGAATACTATCTCTTTTCGAGAGAGGTGGGTGGCCCTGAAAAGGACCGTTGGGTGTTTGTTTCTTACAAAAATAAACTCAGGAACGAGAAGTAAGGAGCTTTAACTGCGTTCTCCCTTTGCCACGGCCAAGCTACTTCTGGACCTGCTACTGTCGATGATTTGGTAGAGATAACTACTGTTGGTATCTCAGGCGTAGTAGGTGTGCGGATGGGGTTGGAATGTTTGCCTCGGGAAGGTCTTTTTTCTCTTGGGTAGTATTAAAGACGTCTGATGCATTTGTTGCAGACTCCTTAACTCTGCCAAAATGTCTAATAGTACCGTCACCGTTTGACGTACACTGTCCTCCTTCTCTCCTAGACCTTGTTTCTTCT
>JAECUM010057814.1:0-21174 GCA_016617855.1 Megalonaias nervosa
TATATATATATGTGTGTGTGTGTGTGTGTGTGTGTGTGTGTGTGTGTGTGTGTGTGTGTGCGCGCGATCACTGACTTGCTTCATCAATTACAAATTTTGAAATGAAGTCCATAACATACCAATGAAAACAATTACTGCATTCTCTTCTGCCCCGATCCCGAAAATAAAGCTACAAGACAGTACTGTTTTGGGGGCACATAAGACGCATTTTTAATGTATACTAACAATTTCCACTTCGCCCACAACTCAGCTGTGAGTTGTTACCTCTTCTTACCGAATTATTAGTGATCATGTGAAATTCCTGCATCACCCTATCTATGTCTTAACGAAAGAATGAACCTTAGTGTAACTGAAGCAAATGAGTAACTTAGACCCCTTTGGTACAAAGACCCTCGTTTGTGATTTGTCCCATTTGAATATGTGCTGTTGAACATAATTACACCGTACCATCTTATAAAAAAGCATATTAATTCACTACCTTGCATAGGATGTTGTATGTGTCAAGATGGCGTAATGCGACAGGAAGACTGCCACTGGTCCAAACATTAAGGTCTTGACATACCTTGTACACTGTTGTTGCTTGGGTAACCCCCGAGGAATTCTTGTTCACAACAAACAGTGTGTGAGCAGCTTCTGATATTATACATGTTTAAGAAAGAAATAAATGAGTGGCAAATTAACTATATTATACATCTATAAAAAAGAAATAATGGAATGATAAATTAACGATGTTATAGCTGAGTGGCAAGTTAACGATAGTATGCATGTATGAAAACGAAATCATTGAGTGACAAATTAACGATGTTATACATATGTAAGGAAGAAATAATTGAGTGGCAAGTTAATCAACGAATAAATCGATAAATTGATACAGAAATAAAGAACTGTTTTCCTAAACTGTTCTGAAATTGCTGCCTGTAATTGAATCCATTGTTTGAATTATCTCCGGTTTAAACCAGTATCAGAAATGCATGTTGATTCAAAAGACATGTCTTTATTTATTCATTATTAAATTGGCGTGTAGGACTTTAGTTTCATTAATTTTAAAACACGGGGAGAGAATTTTGATGTAGGTCATGCAAATAGTTCCTTCTCTTGCCCATATTAAAAGAACATATTTATTAAAAATATTTGCCAATTAAAATATATTTGCACTTTATTTGGCACCTTTTTATCTTGATGGTGAAACAATGTCTCACATTTTCTGATCCCGGTTCGATCTCTGCAGAATTAGTTTCACTGGTGCGTGCTGTGTGTTGATTCTATTGGTTTTGGTTAACTTTCGGCTTCTTTGGCAATAAGTTTTTTTGTCACTACAACTATAGACTGCCCAATTAGTTTTGAAAATTAATTTATGAAAATATGTAATAGTTGACGCATAGACATGTCTCCAGTCAAATGCAATAGGCACCGCATAGTAGTGCCACAAGTGGCGCAACTATCCCATCTACGACGGCCAGTTCTATGCAAAGTGATGGGAGAGGGCTTCGAAAGAGTCAAAATCCTAACGTTTTACGGGGGTGGGTGGGACGATTCAGATTTTTTCGATGGAAGGGGAAGCACAGGAATTTAGGATTGGTAGTGGAGTGAAGAGTAGACAGGCTTTATCTGTCACAGAACTACCAAGCTATGACACTTGCCGCGACGGTGTTTTATATCATTGTCTTGTTCAATCGTTCATATACAAAATAATAACAAGCAATACGAGATATTACTTACATCGATCGGTCAGCGTAAGATTTGTCCATTTTCATTTCCATTCAAATGACTTCAGATCCAGCATATAAAGTTTAATTTTTGCTGGTTAACAACAAATGTTGACCTACCAAATACAAGTTCTATAGAGCCCATACCCACAGATACAAACAATCTTGGTTGTTAACAACACGTGATAGCCTGCGATATGAACGTTGTACAGATCACGTACCTACAGGGATATGGAAAATCTTGCTTGTTAATAACAAATGTTGATCTACAACGTGAACGTTCCATAGCGCTCGTATCTACAGATAGAAGCAAACTTGCTTATTAACAAGGAATACTGACCTGCAATACGAAATTTATACAAAGCCCGCTCCTACAGGCAATATGATAATCGTGCTTGTTAATAAGAAATGGTGACCTCTACGTTCTGTCAACAGGTTCTTAAGCTACAGACTACCTGATTGGTCGATTATAGGATAAAAAAGCATTTTGTCATAATATACATTAAACATATGCAAACGAAAGTCGTGGAATTGCATATTTTATTAAAATTGTCCTAATTCGCAGTCTTTTCATGCCTCAACATAAAATGGCAGAATGCTTTTTACAACCGACCAATTAGACACAAGGTGTGGACGGAGCTTAGGTAAGGGCTGAAGGTGTTGGTCCGCAATGAAAGATACATATTTAGAAACTATATAGATGTATAATGATGACAGTTGAATGGGGTGGGGTATCAACCATTTTTCAAGAGCAGTGGGGTGTCATTTTTTTTCTAACGTGCCGACCCTCATCAAACAGGTACGAACATTTAGTTCTGACTGCAGTGTCTCACGGACAATCGACTATAAAACAATGAGGCATTTTGAAGAAAAGTTTCCACTCCTCCACAATTAAACGAGTGCATTAGTTTTTAGTTTTCGGTCTAGACATCTTTCCCCATTAGGATAAGCTTGCCATAGCTCAATGTAAAATTGAAATGAATATGATTATGGAATTTTATAATTGTATCTCTTATTGAATAATCCTAGTTATAAAGGGAAAACCACTTTTCATTGAAATTGTAACTGGTACCAAAGAAAGTATGGAAGTAGTATTATCACAATTAATAATGTATTTATATTTCGTCTGGCTTAATCATAAAGAGAAGGTATATTTCATGACAGTACCAGGCCATTTAATCCTTCCCACCTCAGAATGAATTTTACAGAAATTAACAGACAACTGAATTTACTCTTAATTTAATCTCCTCTGCCTTGTCGCTTGAATAGCTAATATTCGTCCAATCCACATAAACTGCCTGAAAAATTAATAAATCATAGAAAAACAATGAAAAGAGGGACCCATCAAGACCATAACATCGTTGGGCCAACACAGTCTACCAAATTACCGGCTAAAACATAAATATCAGAGAAACATGTAAACAAGAAAATCAATGTTCATAATTAACGTGTGCAGTGAAAACCCAGAACTTCTCAACACTCTTTTACACATAACGGTACTCGGGGTCTAATATTGTTATCAGGCAAGGAAACCTAATTTATTTAGTCTTTCAGTTTATACAAATGATTTCTATAACTGAGTTGTCTGTGTGAATTGTTATCATTTTATAGACGTTGTTTGTTGGTGTCTCTAACTTGTACCGCGATTATGCTTATATGGAATCAATAATCTAAGTATTTAAAGGAATGTATCAAAAATTCCTCGAATTTGGTTTATGACATATATACACGTGTCAAAGTACGTCCAAGTGTTAAAAACTGATTTTATATTGGTTTTAAAGCAGAATAAATAAAATTTCCATTTAATATTTTTTAAAAACCTATTTTGTGTGAGATGTATACCAATTCTACTTCTAAGTGCGTCATTGTGTAGATGTATAATAATTCAACTTCAAACTACGTCATTGTCGTAGATGTATAATAATTCAGCATCTAACTGCGTCATTGTTGTAGGCAAATAACAATTCAACTTCTAACTGCGTCATCGTGTATATCAATAATAATTCAACTTCTAACTGCGTTATTATGTAGATGTATAATAATTTCACTTCTAACTGCATCATTGTGTAGATGTATAATAATTCAGCTTCTAACTGCATCATTGTGTAGATGTATAATAATTCCACTTCTAACTGCTTCATTGTGTAGATGTATAATAATTCCACTTCTAACTGCATCATTGTGTAGATGTATAAGAATTCAACGTCTAAGTGCGTCATTGTTGTAGATGTATAATAATTCAGCATCTAACTGCTTCATTGTGTAGATGTATAATAATTCAACTTCTAACTGCGTCATTGTGTAGATACATAAGAATTCAACTTCTAACTGCATCATTATGTAGATGTATAATAATTCAGCATCTAACTGCTTCATTGTGTAGATGTATAATTCAACTTCTAAGTGCGTCATTGTGTAGATGTATAAGAATTCAACTTCTGACTGCATCATCATGTAGATGTATAATAATTCAACTTCTACCTACGTCATTGTTGTAGGTGTATAATAATTCAACTTCTAACTACGTCATTGTTTTAGATGCATAATAATTCAACATCTAACTGCGGCATTGTTGTAGGTGAATAACAATTCAATTTCTAACTGCGTCATCTAGTAGATGTACAATAATTCAACTTGTAACTGCGTTATTGTTGCAGATGTATAATCACTGAACTTGTAAACTGGGTCTTTGTGTAGATGTATAATAATTCAACTTCTAACCACGTCATTGTTGTAGGTGAATAACAATTCAACTTCTAACTGCGTTTTTGTGTAGACGTGCACTAATTCAACTTCTAACTGCCTCATTGTTGTAGATGTATAATAATTCAACTTCTATCTGCGTCATTGTTGTAGATGCACAATAATTCAACTCATAAATACCTCATTGTGTAGATGTGTAATAATTCAATTTCTAATTGCGTCACTATTTTAAGTGCATAATAATTCAACTTCTAACAGCGTCATTGTATAGATGTACAATAATTCAACTGCTAACAGCGTCATTGTTGTAGGCGAATAAAAAACAACTTCTAACTGCGTCATTGTGTAGATGTATAATAATTCAACTTCTGACTGCGTCATTGTATAAATGTTTTATACTTCAGCTTCGAATTGCGTCATTGTTTTAGATGTATACTAATTCAACTTCTAATGGCGTTATTGTATATATATATATATATATATATATATATATATATATATATATATATATATATATATATATATAAGTATATATATAATTCATCTGCTAATTGCGTCATTGTTGTAGGTGAATAACAATTCAACTTCTAACTACGTCATCGTGTAGATGTATAATAATTCAACCTCTAACTTCGTCATTGTTGTAGATGTGGACACATTCAACTTCTAACTACGTCTTTGTTGTAGAAGTATAATAATTCAACTTCTAACTGCATCATTGTTGTAGGTGTATAATAATTCAACTTGTAACAGCGTCATTGTGTAGAGGTATAAGAACTGAACTTCTAACTGCGTCATTTTTGTAGGTGAATAGCATTTCAACTTCTAACTACGTCATTGTTGTGGATGTACAATAATGCAACTGTTAATTTCGTCATTGTTGTTGGCGTACAATAATTCAACATCTAACTGCGTCTTTGCTGTAGACGTGTAATAATTCAACTTCTAACTGCATCATTGTTTGGGTGTATAATAATTCAACTTCTAATTGTGACATTGTTGTAGGTGTATAATAATTCAACTTCAAACTGCGTCATCGTTCTAGGTGAATAAGAATTCAACTTCTACCTGCGTGATTTTGTAGATGTATAATAATTCAACTTCTAACTGCGTCATTGTTGTAGATGTATAATAATTCAACTTCTAACTGTGTCATTGTTGTAGATGTATAATAATTCAACTTCTAACTGCGTTACTGTGTAAATGTATACTGATTCAACTTCTAACTGCGTCATTGTTGTAGGTGAATAACAATTTAACTTATAACTGCGATATTGTGTAGATGTATAATAATTGAACTTCTAACTGCGTCATTGTGTAAATGTATAATAATTCAGCTTCTAACTGCGTCATTGTTTTAGGAGTATAATAATTTAACATCTAACTGCGTCATTGTTGTAACTTCATATCCCGACTACTCCAGAAACTTACGTTCGATTCCAGTGATAAGGCTGCACACAATTATTTATTAATGGAGTATAACTGTTTGCGTTTGTCTATTCAGTTAATCAAATGAGTATAATTAGGTTGGTTTGTCTTATTCAAGACGCTTTGAAATCAAGTGGTACGCTATTTACTCCATTATCTTGGCTGTTATGATTTCTGGTGTTACCTAGTTACTGCGTTTTGCAACGTTTATTGTTACTGTAAAATGAGAGAAGATAATAGAGATCACGTGAATAAATACTCCAGTAGGAAATACTAGAGCAAACAAACCACAGAATATTTCATTTAGCAAGAATTGGAACTGTTGGGCATTGATTCAAGAAATCAAATCTTATTCAACGGTGAAAACGTTCGTTTTATTATATATTGGCGTTTACAGCACATGCTAAATTTGTACAAAACCGGAATGACTTACCTAATTAATAGATATACACTCCAGTAATGACAGGATTTGTAATATAATGGCCAGAGGAATGCAACTATTTTGTACTTGATTTATATATAGCTGGAGCTTAATATCAATTAATCAGATCTCATTTCAAAATTGACTAAAAACTCGTTTTATTACTAAGTAGTAGACAAGGATCCAATACAAATATATAGCATTGAAGGTGTTACAAACTATACTACATTGTTTCTGATCTATGTTGTAGTTAATAGCGTTTAAAATTTGTTCATCATATGATGAGAGCGAGCATTCACAAAATAGTTTTGTATCCGAAAGAGAAGGTGAAAAATGCATATCGATGTTATTAGTTGTGGTAGGGTATGATTTGTTATATGCCATTTAGCATGCATATTGGTTGTATTAGCTGTGATACATAATGATTCGTTAGATGCCATTAAGCATGCATATTGATGTTTTTAGCTGTGATATAGTATGATCTGTTATACGTCATTAAGTATGCATATTTATTTTAATAGCAGTGATACAGTATGATCTATTAGATGCCATGAAGCATGCACATTGATTCAATTAGCAGTGATACGGAAATATCTGGTAGATCAGGACAATGTGCCTTGCTTGTTGGTATTTTAAATGTTAGGTCCATTATTTAGCACAAGTGTGCAGGGATTGTTATTATGATATATGCTACTACTGAATAGGTCTTTACATTCCATGTGTCACTAAATACTGGGGAATATGAATGCAATATACAGTTCCCTTGTGAATGCTGACAGTATTATGTTATCGGTGCTTAAGCTGGCCCTTATGATTGTCTTTCTTTTTTTGTAGAGATTATATCAGTGATTTCATTCCTATGAACGATATATGGAATATTGTTCTGAGTCCAGTCTTTATGCAGATACTAATGAAGTCCATTAGAAAATCTTTAAAATTTATACAGTTGTAGGTTTAAAAACACTTCAGAAATTATGATCTACTTTGTATCACCTTTTCATCTCTTGTTCCTGAGAAAAAAAGTGTTATTATAAATTTCGATGGAAAGATTTAAGAAACCAAAGAAGTATGATAGCTCCTGATTTGCATTTGCACAATCATTCTGCTTTTAGATAAATGTCTTCGTAATTTTTCAAGGAAAATAATCCACTGGTTCAAGAGGCCATAGAACGCAAACAATATGAAAAATAGCCATATGCAATTAATACAGTGCGACACTATATTTTTTTAAAAAATTGACCTTCGAATCAAACGGACAATGCCCGCTCCCCCCCCCATTTTGTATATGCATGTCGTTTAAGTCGACGGGTTTTCGTTGTGGACTGTGGAGAATAGCACAGAGGGAGGACACTGTTATTGAGACAATATTTGTAAGTATATTGTGAACTTTTCTTGAAAATTGTATCACAAATGTTCAAGTCCACACAAGCTGACTTTGTATACGTTTTATAGTAAATTGTCTCTAGGTAACTTTGTACATGTTATGTAGTAGATTGTCTCGAGATTATTTTCATGTTTGATAGTAAACTGTCTCTAGATGACTATGTAAATGTTGTATAACACATTGTCTCTACATGACTATGTACATGCTTTATAACAAATTATCTCTAGATGACTTTGTACATGCTATATAGTAAATTGTATGTAGATGACTTTGTGCATGTTACATAGTAAATTATCTCTAGATGACTTTGTACATGCTATATAGTAAATATCTCTAGATGACTTTGTACATGCTATATAGTAAATTATCTCTAGATGACATTGTACATACTATATAGTAAATTGTCTCCAGATGACATTGTACATACTATATAGTAAATTGACTCTATTTGCAATAATCGGTTGGGCAGCTTATCTCCGGTCAACTGATTATGAAACGTTTCCCATATTATTGGCGCTCTGATCAGCAAGCGATGCATTGGATTCTGTTATATGTGGTAATTGCTTGACAGAGTCATCCCTCAGTTGCCCTGTAAATTCAAGATTCAATAGTGTGTGTGTGTTTATGTGTGTGTGTGTGTGTGTGTGTGTGTGTGTGTGTGTGTGTGTGTTTAAGGAATCAACCTTCAAAAATGTCTGACATATTTCAAGTGTCATCTTTTAACATTTTATCTGAAGTACCAGGAACAAATAGAATGGGTGGTAATTGGTCTTTTATCTGATGTGCCAGGAGTAAAAGAAATGGATGGAAATTTGTCTGTTACCTGAAGTGCAAGGAGTAAAAGGAACCAATGGAAATTAGTATTTTATTTTGTCTTGCCTAAGATCCATTATACCGGTTTTTCACATGTATTCCCATTGTTGATAGAGACCCATTCTTTCAGACTTACTCAGATTATACTTGTCTTTCCATGAGTATTCCCATTATACCTGCTTTTCCATGTCTACATCCATTGTTGATGGATTTCAGATCAAACCAAGACCAAATATGCATCAATAAAATATATATTGATCTGCTATAATCATAGTCACGTATCTAAGTCATCGAGTATAAGTAAAACGGCAACAAAACAGCTTTAACAGGGCGGAATAACGGATATATCTTTAGAAACAGCTATACATCTGGTACAAGGGAAGTTACATGAACAGCTATTGTGAAATCTAAACTGCAAGTTTGTGAGGCAAAGTATGAACAGAAAATTGCCATATTGCTCTTTACCGACTTTGACAAGTGTCTCTCGCTCTGGGATTTGAAGTAGCAATTAATTTTGCCATGAAGTTTTAATATTGACATTGATAATTCTAAAAGGTAGCAATAAAACAAATACTCTAATAAAGTTTGGCAATGTCACCAGAAAAATAAATGGGACAAGAGTTATTTATCATACAAGGCCTCTTTTAATGAAAAACTTACATCATAATACCTGCTGAACTCAAATGCTGCCCCCCAATAAAACTGCAGCAGGAACGATTTATTACCCATGCAACATATCGAACGAATCAAAAGACAAATCTGCTTTACCAAAGCACTAATTTTAGTTATTTTTGTCTTAAGTTTCAGAAACAGCGTGTGTGTTGTGTCAGTTGCAATTTCTTTAATATATCATTATCGTAATAAATGAATATAAAGATGATCCTGGCTTCTTCGTCATCTAATTCTTATTTTTCTTAGGAAATAGGGTCACACAATAATGTTCATGTTGGGAAACACAAGGGATCCATTTGTCGAATTATCTGTAACTTACTATGCCCCAGTTTCATCTATGTCAGCTCTGAATATTAGACTGATGTTTGATTCATCAATTGTATTTCAGTTCGATTCATCAACTGCATTTCAGTCAGAGACAATCTTTTCTTTTCGCTATAAACTACATTTTGTACATCGAATCTACGCTAATTGCAGCTTAATAATTACACCTTTCTACTTGTGTAGAGTAAGTTGAGTTAATATTTGGTCGTTTAAAAACAAAATCTTATTCAGATTTATTACATTTATAACGTTTGTTCTAACTCAATTAACCGTCTGACTTAGAAAGGAAATATATTTTAAACGATAAACAAAATTTGGTATAAATACATTACCTCCTTCGCATTGCAGGTAATGCTTGGTAAGACACTGTGCATGATCTGGTAAATAGAACTTGTGTGAAAAATTGATAACAATATAACTGAAACTAATTATAGCGATACACGTAGTTTGCCTGAACATTGAAGAGTAAATCTTTAATCTCTGAGTCTCATTACTGACGTATTTGTTGATGTACTGAATCAGTACTCACAACCTTTTCTTGAAACGATTTCAAATGGAATGAGTGCCAAACTATTCATTTATAAAGCATTTATTCAACTGTGTACCACGTGATCTATTTTACATGTGTTCGTCCCTTTTGAATATAACTTTATGATTTCTTGCACTACACAGTCGCTTTGAATCGATTATTAAATGTATAGCTACATTAGACAAACATAATATCAAAATGAAGACGTCACTCTTTTGAACATTGTTTGTTTCTAAGTGAGCGTGTTTGAAAATTTCTGATTTGCTCTGTAAAATAAAATTCCATAGTTTATTTCTATAACGTTTAAAACAAAGTCTGTTCCTCTACTTGTAAGGGTTTATTACTATTGTTAAGTGTCTGAAAGGAAACTCTTTTAATGTAGAAAAAGTTGGAATGGAATATGTGGATTCACAGGCTCAAATGAGTAATTGATACGAAATGCCGACAACTAAATTGTTTACAGTTTACTTATTCTGCTAAATTCTGGAAGAAAGAAACATCATTTAGAAATACAAAATCAAAATGCCTATCATTTAGGGTAGATTTATTATATCTAGGACCAAAACGCGAACATTTGTGTTATATAAATGATTCCACTTTATTATAATATATATTGCAGCATCACTATACTATGGCAACGTAATTTGTTTGATAGGCGCCACGTAATATTGGGGTGGATAAAAGAGAATATTTACTTGCCATTCAGCTAGTATATTATACTGAGGACTTGACATGAATGGACAATAGTAAGACTATACGTATTTTGATTTTTCACTTAAATCAAACGATTTTACTCCTAAACATTTGTAATGAGCAATTAAATAATTAATTCATGTACTTAATGAGATTAATAATTTTATTCTTTTAAATGTGCATTTGTATCTTATTTTTAATTTCTTCTCCATTTTCTTGCTGACATAATTTTCAAAAGCCTAACTATTAAGACAGTGCTAAACTGATTGACAAACACACTGACATATATGTTGCATCACAGTAAATGTGATGCACTAATTTGCTAAATATAACAAGAACAAAAAAGGTGTAAAATAACTGTGTTGAAATATCTAATCATGGAATACCGGCCATTGATATGTCAGCCGGTGACAGGAAATATGTAACATAACTGTATGGAAATAACTAATCAATGTCAGCCAGGGCTATGTCAATCGGTTCAATCAACACATGATGACATTTGTATTATATACATTGTTATATCCCTCATGTCACCTTCATCTAAAACATTTTATAACATCACCGTGGAAACGTTATTTGACTTGTCAATCACCCAATAATTTCAGATTCATTTCGGAATTATATTAGTACATCACCTAATACCTTTTCGTTGTGGGCTGGGTAAGAATGGAGTTTTTTATAATGACAGACTATTTTATATGAAAAAAAAATATTTAAAATGTGAACATATTTTGGACGTATGCATTTTTTGCTACCAAAAGATACACAGTTCCAAATAAACATTAGAATGTTACCTTGTTTGGCAGGGAACACAAGAGCAGAGTATATGTACACTGCTTTCTTACTATAATTTCACACAAATATATTAAAAGGATTGATTGACTGCTCAGACACTAATGTAAAGACAGACACAAATGTTTGAATGAAGTAGTTAAGTATTATGTACGGTAGAGGTCAAAATAGGACGACACTATGGACAAATAGGTGGCATTCACATTATGGGTTATTTCTGTCAAATTTAAATCTTGTCTACTACGCTTGGGTTTGTAAACATTTCTAACGGAAGAAACTATTGCAACTAAGCAATACTGATGCGTCCTCTGTCACTAGGAAGGCGAGGAAGTGATAAAAAGTATAAATGCAGACAATCAGTAATGGCTTTCAGTCCAAAGATAGAAATCATATCATACACTTTACTTACAAAGGTGGCACTGTATCATTGACTGTTGCTTTTATGTGTCCCTTGGATTATGACTGCTGTTTTTCTTTCTGAAAATATTATTTGTACTACTTAAAGTCTAAGGTGTGAGACGAACTTTTTTATAGATCAATATTAGCCATAGACGTTGAGACGTTGGTTATTAATTCCGCCAATTGAATGTATGTGTTTAAATATTTGAGACAATGTTTCCTCACACACCACTAATTCAAAAAAAAAAAAATAAAAAAAAAAAAAAAAAATAAAATGAAATAAAATTCAGAGAGAAACTCTAAGAAATGCTGGGTGGACTAATGATAACTGTTTCATGGAGGCTTCTGCCAATGACCTAAAATGAGAACCAATATAAATAAATAAATAAATAAATAAATAAATGAATAATATACCGTCCTCTTTAGACTCTGCTATTTCAAAGGTAGTAATTAGGGTTTACTCTAAACAATTTGCTTCAATTATCTCCAGGTTTTTCTCTATATCCTGGGATTATATCAATTAAAATAATGTCGTTCTTCTTGTAAATGTTTTCAGTCTCTAGACATGCAATATTTTCTCTCTTATGATATATCCAATTGTGTGAAATGTTGGAGGATTTCCATAATCACCATCTGGTATTCTGAATTTATAATGATCAGCTTGTAAGCAAGCCAACAATATTAACGTTTCACTGGTATCAAGCGTTCAAATATCTCCCCAGTCCATTTTTTTTTTTAATTCGCGTGTATTTTTTTTCCTACAATAGAGTAAATACCGGGATACTATTCATGCTTCACTGGTATAAGCGGCAATAGCTCTTGATTCTTGCTTGCGCACACTGACGTAAAGAAAATGGATTATTCTTAAATTTACTTTCAACACTTTATACCATTTGACACTACTTTGAGGCCATTTTGATAAATTAAGAAGCAACACTTCCGAAAGTCATGTTTTGTTAGTGTGATCTTTTGATCCTTAGCCCAGACTATCGAGGTTTGTAAGAATGTATGGAGAATAGTGCTTTTTCAGTGTGATCGTATGTTCTTGTCCTGGACTGTTGAAGGTTATAGGAATGAATTTAAAAAAATCATGTTTAACTATGTGATCTTCGGATTCATAATCCAAGCTTCCTGGGTGTATGAGAATGTAAGAGAATCACGTTTTTCAGAATGATTTTTCGGTTCTTACACAAGATTACCTGGGTTTATTACAGCGTGATCTTTAAGTCGTTAGCCTAAGCTGCTAGTATACATAATTATGGACAGATTATCTTGTTTGTTTTTCCAGAGCGACATTTAAGTTTGTAACCCAGACTGCAGGAGTTTATAAGACTGGATATCGAATGATGGGTTTTCAGCGTGATATTTAAGTCGGTAACCGAGACTGCTGGAGCTTATAAGAATAGATAGGGATCTTATGTTTTATCTGGCTATGGCTTGAGATATTATACCGACTGCTTCATGGAAACTCATGTAATAGTGGCAGACTCGGGAAACAAATAAATAGATAATAGTTTTATCTTATGCATTCAGATTCATGATTAGAACGTAGCGATAAGAACGAAAAGGAGTGGGTGGATGGAGACCAACGTACAACAGATGAGTAGACATCTAAGATAATACAGTATCTCCGCGGAACGCGCACGAACATACATGAGTATAATTTACGTTCCGTTTTGAGGAAACTTACGGACACAGGCTGTAATCGCTTGTTTGAGCATGCCAATTTTCAGACTAACAAAAGTAATACCCTTTATAGCTTGAACCAGTTGATGTAGTAATAAATCTTTCCTGCAAACATTTGACATCTAAATTGTTTATTTTCTACTTGTAAATCTACTTTTCGATAGACTTACAAATAAGGCCGCCAAGATTAATGTCATGTTAGGCCTACTTGAACACAACTTTACTCAGTCACTGTACCTGTTACAAATATTTTCTTCTATTAAACCTATACAGGCGAAAGGGACATAAGGTATTATATTATGCATAATGAAAGTGTTTAGTGTGTTTAACAAACAATTATCAATGTCATTATTTTTTTTTTAATAAGTTCAAATGGTGTGTGCATGGTAGTAGCTACGAAATCCTCAGTGTTGAGACAATTCATGAAATTATTATCATCTCGATTTCTCATGTTATGCATAAGCTCATCATATATGGTTCCTGTAAAACAACAGTTATTGAACTTCAGGGACAATTTTATAAAAATCACATTGCTGGGAAATATTTAGATGGCAACATCCAAATATTATTATTTAATTGTTTCTAAGAGCAATTGTATTTCTATTGACTTACGTTTTGCATTGTTCATTCATGTAATATGAACACAATTGTTTTCAAATATTACCGTTATTTCAATGCATTCGTATAAATTTAGGAATAGGAAATTGGGAAGCTTTCTGTCACTGTTTGCCTGTATTCAATGAAAGCCCAGGGTAAGCAACAGATTATCACTACAAGACTGGCAGATATTTGATATAATCAATCAAGAAAGGATGTCTTTCAGCATGCCTTTCAGAAAGTCACTAACTACCTTCAAAAACTTCGTAGTTTGTCACGTTACTCGTTTGTTGTCAAACGAAAATCTTATTCACAAAAGTTTTACCAGAATTACCACGCATTACAAATATAAGCGGAAACAACTATTGCCATTTCTGTTCACAATTTAGTGCCTAACACCAAAAGGATGAAATAAATTAAAACGTATATATTCTAGCAAAATGAAATATCCAACCAAAAACTTACTTATTATACTAATCAATCGATGCATGTGGTTAGTCACTCTGTAACTTGTGTGCTTCGTAATTAATATTCAGTACAACCAATACACCACTATCTGCACAAGTGACATTAGAGTTGTTATAGGTCGAGTAGTGTTACAATATCAGTTTTGGATTGTTATTACGTATCTTGTTCACATCCTTCTAACTCGTCCCATGATTTTGCCTCATATCACACTCACATGTCCACTCTTGAGCTTTAACTACAGGCGCTTCTTCAGGAAAAAAGTCATTTGGAGTGAAGATTTCAGCCTAGATAAGTAATCACAAAACTTATAGCACCGCTAGGTGCAAGGTCCACAAGGACCATAAGATTGGCCACCACGGTTCACAAACTCGGCAAGCATATACACGATTTGCAATAATACTTGAGTGGATATGAGTTTAGGCTCAAATGCAAATACATACGTAAAAACATGCGTGGATATACATGATTTTCAGCAGCGCTCGCTTGATAAACAAACCAAGTATGTTGAACCGGGCAGTTATCCAATCAGTTATTCCTAAATGTCGTTTTTATCGTTACGTGACAAGTATTTGTCAAGTGTTTTCCTCCTATTGACCTTCGTTATTATATAAAATGCTCTATGACTTTTGCAGTAAAGAGGCTGGTTACTGATGAAAACATTGCTAGTGTTTGGAGCTTTTGTAATGGTATCACAATATTTTCGTTTGTTAATGATATTTTATTAATAATAATTTTAATAATTCTTTATTTTTTTTCTTATCCAACTCTGATATTTACTCTTCCAAAATGCTCCATGCATCCATTATTATTTGGTGAGTATTATATATTGGTTGCTGATCTCTCTTGTACATAAGAGATTTTTAAAAAAAAATGTACTTGATGCTACCGATTATAAACTTTAGGTTGATGACAGATGTTTCTTTCAGTTGGGCAATAAAAGTACACCATATTTTTAAATACAAAGACATATCCATGTATTATCATATAAAATAGTATATATATATATATATATATATATATATATATATATATATAAGGAGTATATATATATATATATATATATATATATATATATAACAACTTTTAAAATAAAGCAAGTATATTTGGACATTATCACCAAAACATGTTTTGTCATCCAAAGGTGGGATGTGATAGTAAAAAGAGAAATGTGATTCAGTTTAGGGATAGGTTTAGAACTAAATTGATTTAGGTTTGGAATTTGATAGTAAACATGTATCAAGTTGCGTATAGGTTCATAAGTAACAGTAAAGCTTCTATTGTGATTCAAGTTTGGGATGTAATAGGAAAATGTGCGTTGTGATACAAGTTTGATATAAGTTGATATGAGATAGCAAAACGTGTATTGTGATTCAAGTTTGTGATGTACTACTAAAATATACATAATGAATCAAGTGTGGGATAGCTTGATAATTAATAGTAAAACGTGTATTGTGATTCAAGTATGGGATAGTTTGATAGGTAATTGTAAAACGTGTATTGTGATTCAAGTTTAAAATGTAATTGTGCAAAGTGTATTATGATTCAAGTGTGGGATATGTTGACAGGAAATATTTTTTGATTCAAGTGTGGAATATAATAGTAAAATGTGTCTCGTGAATGGAATTTTGATTGCAATAGTAAAAGGTGTGTTGTGATTCAAGTGTGTCATATGTTAACAGAAAAAAGTAAAACGTGTATTGTGATTCGGATTTGGAATAGGTTGCTAATTAATAGAAAAACTTACATGTGATTGAAGTGTGTGATGTAATAGTAAAACTCGGAATGTGATTAAATTTAAGGATAGGATAAGTTGATAATTAATTGTGAAGTGTGTATGGTAATTCAATTTTGGCATTTAATAATAAAGCGTGCATTGTGATTCAAGTTAGGTATAGGTTGATAAGCAACAGAAAAACGTGTCTTGTTAATCAAGTTTGGGATGTAATAGTAAAACGCGTGTTCTTGGACAGGTTGATAATTAATAGTAAAACGTGCAATGTGATACAAGTTTAGGATAGGCTGGCAATTAAAAGTAAAACGTGTATTGTAATTAAGTTTGGAATTGGTTGATAAGTATTAATAAAACGTGTACTGGGATTGAAGTTTGAGATATGTTTATAACTAATAGTAAAACGTGTAATGGGATTCATGTTTGCGATAGGTTTTTAAGTAATAGTAAAACATATATTGTAATTCAAGTTTGGGATCAGTTAATAAGTAAACGTAAAACATTGGGATCTTATAAGACAACATCTATTATGATTCAAGTTTTTTGGTAGATTCATAAGTAAAAGTAAAACATTGGGATCTAATAACACAATGTGTATTGTGATTCAAGTTTGGGACATGATAGTAAATCCTACATTATTAATCAAGTTTGGGATAGGTTGATATGAAATAGTAAATTGTGTATTGTGATTCAAATTTGGAATAGGTTGATACTTAATAGCAAAACCTGTATTATGATCCATGTTTGGGATGTAATAGTACAACGCGGAATGTGGTTCAGTTTAGAGGTAGGTTGATAATTAATAGTAAAACGTGTATTGTGATTCAAGCTTGGTATATGGTGATAAGTGACAGTAACACGTCTATTGTGATTCAGATTTAGGATATAATAGTAAAACATGTATCATGATACAAGTTTGATATAGGTTAAAACGTGTATTGTGATTGAAGTTTGGGATCCAATAGTTAAAGGTATGATGTGACTCAAGTGTGGGATAGGTTTAATAAGAAATAAACTGTGTATTATGATTCACATTCGGAATAGGTTGATAATTGATAGCAAAGCATATATTGTCATTCACGTTTGGGAGGTAATAGTAAAACGCGGAACGTGGTTCAATTTAGGGATAGGTTGATAATTAATTGTGTACTGTGAGTCAAGTTTGGGGTCTAATTTGCAAACAGTGTATTGTGATTTAATGTGGGATAAGTTTATATTTATTAGTAAAACGTGTATCGCGATTCAAGTTTAGGATAGGTTGGTAAGCAACAGTAAAACGTGTATTGTTATTCAAGTTTGGGATAGGTTGATAAGCAACAGTAAAACGTGTATTGTTATTCAAGTTTGGGATAGGTTGATAAGCAACAGTAACACGTGTATTGTTATTCAAGTTTGGGATAGGTTGGTAAGCAACAGTAAAACATGTATTGTTATTCAAATTTGGGATAGGTTGATAAGCAACAGTAAAACGTGTATTGTTATTCAAGTTTGGGATAGGTTGATAAGCAACAGTAAAACATGTATTGTTATTCAAGTTTGGGATAGGTTGGTAAGCAACAGTAAAACATGTATTGTTATTCAAGTTTGGGATAGGTTGATAAGCAACAGTAAAACGTGTATTGTTATTCAAGTTTGGGATAGGTTGATAAGTAATAGAAAAACGTGTATCGCGATTCAAGTTTAGGATAGGTTGGTAAGCAACAGTAAAACATGTATTGTTATTCAAGTTTGGGATAGGTTGATAAGCAACAGTAAAACGTGTATTGTTATTCAAGTTTGGGATAGGTTGATAAGTAATAGAAAAACGTGTATCGCGATTCAAGTTTAGGATAGGTTGGTAAGCAACAGTAAAACATGTATTGTTATTCAAGTTTGGGATAGGTTGATAAGCAACAGTAAAACGTGTATTGTTATTCAAGTTTGGGATAGGTTGATAAGTAATAGATAAATGTGTATTGCGATTCAAGAGTGGGATAATTTGATACGCAATAGCAAAAGCGTATTGTTTTTCAAGATTCGGATAGGTTGATAAGTAATAGTAAAACGTTTATTGTTATTTAAGTTTGGGATAGGATGATAATTAATAGTAAAAAGTGTATTGCGATTCGAGAGTCTGATAGGTTGATAAGCAATAGTAATAGTGTATTGTGATTCAAGTTTGGGATAGGTTGATAAGTAATAGCAACATGTATATTGTTATACAAGATTCGGATAGATTGATAAGCAATATTGGGATTCCAGTTTTGGATAACTTGATAAGTAGTAGCAAAACATGTATTGGGATTCAAGTTTGGGATTGTTTGATAACTAATAGTAAAACGAGTTTTACGATTCAGGTTTGCAATGCAATAGTAAAACGTATAATGTGACTTAAGTTTGAGATAAGTTGATAAGTAATTGTAAAATGTGTATTGTACTTCAAGTTTGGGATGTAATAGTAAACCGTGTATTGTGATTCAGGTTTTATACAGGCTGATGCGTAATAGTAAAATGTGTATTGTGATTCAAATTTAATATAAGTTTATACCTAATAGTAGAACATCTGTTGTGATTTAAGTCTGAGATAGGTTTATACGTTATAGTGAAACTTGTATTGTGATTCAAGTCTGTGACAGGTTGAGAAATCAGAACGCCAAAATTCCTTTATCTTGTGAGGTTCAGTTAAATAAAATTACTCAGATGATTTATATAAACAACCCAGTATTTTCTCTTGAAACTTTCAAAGCTCGAAGACTTTGTCATATTTTATTCGTTAAATGGGACTACTTTTGATCTGTGATAAGAGAATATTTATTTTCAGTTTCCAAGAAGTATAAAATATAGTATATATGTGTTACGAAAGTTCGCAATATTCAGACAATATACGGAAAAGGTACACATCTCATACATAGGTTTATAATGTATAAAAGTGCGCAAAGCTCAAGTTTATGGAAAGGGTACACGTCTCATAATGAAACAATAGACTTTTTCTCAGCTGTCTTGTTCCACTTCTACAACTTCTTTTGTTCTTGAACAAACCGCCATCACGTGATACTCGCCAGTCCACCCGTTTATGCTATGATGGACCCTCATTAATTGCTTTAAATGACCACTCCTTGGCTCTCCAAACTACATTGTGCACTAGACTAAACGACCTGGGACTACATTCATCATTCCTTAAATGTAAACGGAAGCGAAAAAAGAAGCGTTGTTTCAAAGCTGACCGGCGTAGAACAGAAAGAAGAATTCTTGGTATCTCCCTTTCTACCATTCCGGCACAGAAATTTAAAAACTCGGCCGTTAATTTAGATAACCTAATTCAAATCCCTATTAAATCGACAACCTTTGTGTCAACTATCCAAGAGATTCCACTACCACTGCGCATCGCATTATTCAATGCCCAATCAGTAGGACCACCGGAAAAGGGCACATAAATAGTTAATTTTATAAACTATCAGAATATGGACGTCTTTTTTCGTTAGCAGCATTTGAACCTGTCTCTATGGATTTAGCAAGTACAATCATGATGAAGAGTGCACCAAAGTCACGTGAACTTGATCCGATTCCGACATCACTGCTGCTTGAGTGCTTGGATCCAATATTGCCTTCATTAACTGATGTTATTAATACCTCTCTCTCTTCCGGGGAATTCCCATCATTTTTCAAAACTGCCATTGTAAAGCCTCTGCTGAAAAAACCAACACTCGACCATAACGATTTAAAGAGCTAACTCCCAGTTTCTAATCTTCCATTCATGTCAAAAATCTTGGAAAAAGTTGTTCTATCCCAACTTGTATCTCATCTGAATTCAAACAGTCTTTTTAGCAATGTACAGTCTGCATATCGCCCTTACCACAGTACTGAAACCACTCTTCTGAAAGTAGTTAATGACCTCTCTGCTTTGGATAGCGGAAGATTACAGTCGTCACTCTCCTTGACTTGTCTGCAGCATTTGACACAATAGACCATGATATATTACTTCACCGTCTCCAGCATGTATTTGGCATTCACGATAAAGCATTACTATGGTTCAAGTCCTACTTGGTCAACAGGACACAAATTGTGTCCGCAAATGGAAAACACTCCAGCCCAGTTGATCTATGTTGTGGTGTTCCACAGGGGTTTGTTCTTGGACCTGTTCTCTTCATGCTATACACTCAGCCACTCTCAAGCGTCATAGATCATCATCTAGTGTCTCACCAATTGTATGCTGATGACACCCAAATATACAAATCTAGCCACCTAACTGAAGTTGAAGCTACCATCCAAGGCGTAGAGAGGTGCATTTCCGATGTGAAATCATGGATGACATGTAACAAGCTGCAGATGAATGACGATTAAACTGAAGCCATTCTGATTACAACACAAAGACTTTCTCATTCACATATTTTACCTCAGACAATAAATATTATCAACACCAACATTAAATTCACGAAGTCTGTACGAAACCTAGGTGTTACTTTCGACAGTACTCTCTCATTGCACCAACATGTCATGAACATATGCAAGGCTGCATATCTTGAGCTGAGACGCATTACCTCCATTCGCAAGTATCTTTCAGTTGATGCCGCTAAAACACTGTTGTGTTCCTTAGTACTTTGAAGACTGGACTATTGTAACTCAAATCTGTTTGGTTCGTCTCAATATCTACTCCAGAAACTTCAAAAAGTTCAAAACATTGCTTCTCGGATCATCCTTAGAGTACCACGATCAGAGCACGCCTCCCCCTGTTCTTTACCCTACACTGGCTATCCATTTGATCCAGAATTAAACACAAAATTTGTTCTCTGTGCTACGTTTCACTGACGGGCTCCAGTCCAACATACCTATCTGACCTCACCCATGTGTAAA
>JAECUM010057816.1:0-12975 GCA_016617855.1 Megalonaias nervosa
ATATATATATATATATATATATATATATAGTGTCTTTGTTCTTGATATTATGTCATTTGTTATCTGATGTACACCGTTTGGAAACCACATGTCTACAAAACACGAGGAGTGAAATTGGCTACAATATATTGAATTTCTTACTGTCAGTCGACGTTGTGAGATTAAATTCCATCAGTTCAAGGTCTAGAGTGGGTTTCAAAATCATTTCAATTCATCCGGAATAGAAAAGGTAGACTAGAAGCACAATTAAATGTAAATCCTCCATATGTCACTGGGGAATTTAATAGCTTTTATATTGACCAAAACAAAATGCAGAAAAGAGAATAGTTTTGATCTAACTAATTTGATAAGAAATCGTTTATCTGCATGTGGATGTGTTAGTCATTTGATTGCACTGTACTTTTTGGATATACTAGTAGGAGACTTTTCATGGTATCAGGTCCTCTAAAAAGGAGGGATATATGAATGTGGAACTAGTTACAACCAAGCAACACTGCTCGCCAGTCACATGCATGTGTTAGAAATGGCTTTATCTCATTGCAAATAGAGATGGTTTGCATGTAATCTTTGTGTGTAGTATTATGACAAAGTAAAACAATGCGGATACATTCTCTTGTGATTTATAATCTTGATTATCTAATCATATTTTATAAAGTTAAAGAACGTAAGCACATTTAACATATGTATATTGATTGTATAAAATAAAATCATTAGGTTAGATAATTGGCAACAAGGCCAAACCTATGTTACTAGGGCACAATCTTCGTATTTTTTAATTTGTCTCAACTTTGCCCCTTGGTACAGCTTAACAATCAATTCGATTCAGATGAGATTAATTTGAACATAGGCATAATTTTTAAATAAAATAATATTTGGTGCTTCTGATGGATGACCAGAACTTAGTGCTACTTTAAACTATGAAGACAATACATCATAATGATCAAAAGGCTAACTTAATGTATTTTTATCTCCATTAATATCTGAGATATTGAATATCTAAGCATTGTTTCAAATCCTTCCCCAGATCACATGTGTTGCGTACTAATATGAGACTGATTAAAGTTGCATGCAGTTGAAAACCATCCATTGTAAGCTGATGACATTTTTGTGAGTAAAAAAAATAAACCCATACTACCTCTCGAAAGGTCAATCGACCAAACCTTCTAAGTAATTAGAATTTGTACCGAAATTTTGCATACAGCTATATTTCACATCACTGTACACCTGGATAAAAGAACATCATGGAAATCGGAGATGCTCCCCGGCAAAAGATTTGGATTGTAGGTGATTTGGTATGGAATGATCCTATCCCTAACTTGCTGCTTTCATATTCCACACAAGAAAATGCAGTTTGATGAATTTTCAAAAATCTGTTGAATTCAGTACCCTCGTGGCAATACTTATGATGTGTAAAGAAAACGATATTAACTTCGTATTCGATTATTGACTTTATATTCAGAACTGTGAGATAATTTGAAATTGGAGAAATCATGATACCCCAGTGTCGTGCTGTCCAGTAATTTGAATGTTTGATTTGTAATCATGCCTCTTTATACTATCTAGTCAAGCATTTAGAGTTTATCTGGATTTTAATGCGCTTGCATCCTCTATAAAGCATGGTAAAAGATATACGTATGAGAGATTCAACTTTGGCATATCTTTATTAATTCCCTTCAAAGAGTTATATTGCGGGTAATGTTCATTGTAACAACTTACCTAATCATAATAATTGTTAACGTCACAAATTCAGAACGGTTTCCCAACGTTTCGGGCGAAGCAAGATCTTCGTCAGGGGAGGGACAAACATGTAACACATAATCTACGAACAGTTCTGGACACCTACATGTTAGAATTACAAGAGGCAATTTACGACAAGAGATTTAACGATACACAGTTGTACAGAAATAATAGACGAGCGGGTTCTTCTGTCTATCACAGGAACGAAAGGTTCATTATCATTTGATCAAATTTTAGGTTGTTGGCAAAGGACGAGACCAAGAATAGCTAGAGATGGATGCTAGAAATTATGCCCCGGTACAGTTTTGCAAGGAAGTTTTGTGGGAATAAAGTTAAAATAATTGTGTGTTGAGATACTTGACGAGAACTATAATAATAATAATAATAATAATAATAATAATAATAATAATAATAATAATAATAACGACGATAATTACTTGGGTAGATATCAGTGCAAATTTTCCATCGGATGCAAAACTAATGACTGGTTGTAAGTTTGACAAGGCTACAACGGGAAGGTAAGATTTTTTTAATAAGGCCAAATTCACCATGAGTTTCAAGAGTAGTTTCCATTATTGATCCTTACGTGTGTGTTCCGTGTTAGTCCACCCTAGGTTAGATTCAGTCGGTAATATCTCGGACGACTCGACTGACTGTCCATTCGAGTTGTAGTGCTTGGTGACACTCAGGTTGATTTTGTTGCGACTATTTGTGACTATTTATTCGCTTTCTGATATCATTGGTTTTGCCAATAAATTGAATGGCACAGATCGTGCATGTCAAAAGATAAATTGTATTATTAGCTCGCTTGATCATGTAATTAACTCCTGTTGTCGAACTTCTGAAAGATTTGGTCTCGGCCATTTATTTGCAATAGTTTTGGCATCGGTAAGTGCCTGAATATGTGGTCATGTTTGAAGTTACGGTGGCGCGTATCAGATAGTCCATGAGATTTTTAGGTCTACGGTATGCAACCATGGGAACTTCTTTAAATATATTTTTAAGACGTTCAGATGATTCACTATGGTGCCAATGTATGCGTATGATCGGTTTTCGGGTTGGGGAATCGGGGAGAAAAGTCACCACGATGGAACACACCTTTTGATTTTACTAGTTTGATATTTGAATAGAGTTCCATCTGTCAAATGGTCCAATTTTATTGACTGCCTCCTCATTGTGTATCCTTTTGTGTCCTTTCCTTCTAAGGTACTCCCTGAGCTTTCTGTGTCTCTTTTAAAAAGCGGCAGGATTAGAATATATGCATTTGGATCGAACGCACATACCGTAAGGGGGATTTATTTTATTACGTGCTGGGGTAGAAGCTGGTCGGGAGTAGATACTGGATATATTCAGATTCTTGTAACATTTGTGTATGTCTTCACTGAAAACATTTTTAGATAGCCAAAGCAAATATTCGGAAATTTGAAACGGAGTTGTGAATACGTATGTTCACAAGCTGCATTAAATGTACCACACGTAGACGTTAAAGACATGACTTAATAAAAACGAAAGCTAAAATAACAAAAGTTAAGATTTATTCGCATTGGTTTCTAGTCCATATTTCATGTAAAATGTTCTAAACTCGTAAAATTCGAATAGTGAATATTACAGTGCTTAGATCAAAATCGGAATGCATTTATGACGGAACTCCTCAAAGTGAATATATCAGAGATTACACAGTCTAATAACAATAACCACGTGCTTTATATTGGTGAATTAGCGTAATTGTTATAGCCGCAACTACTGTCCCATTGCTCGTCGTGATAAGCAAACATTGAGTGTTAGAGCATCATATTTTGTCTTTGTTTCATTAAATCTATTCTTTAAAACTTGTGTTGCATTTATTCCAAAGTGGTTTAAAATGTGAATGTCTTTTGCCAATCAAGTGGCAGCAAATGAATTAGAAATACATTTCTTCTTGACACTAGAAAGGGTCTACACGAGAAATAAATCTAGGATAATGACAAAAGGGACATAACTAGTACGATAATGTAGAAGGTGAAATTGAGTTATGGCAATTGTGTATTATTGCGCTTCCATCATCTTTACAGTTGCTTCTTTAATTAATAGTTAACACACACACACACACACACACACACACACACACACACACACACACACACACACACACAACCTTGCAATTGATGCAATATCGCCATTTGATGCATTTATCAAATTTTAAATAAGTTGTATTTTGTTCAGTCATAAAGTCTGTTGTAGCCGTCGGCAAGACTTATATTACTTCAGGGCTTAACGAATCCTAAGATTTATTTTCATCAATGCTAACTTAAATATTTTTCCTATAATACTTTATTGGTCTGAAAATCAACATGTTTTGCATTTATGGATATTATCTTGCAGATAACAGGAAGAATGCAACATAATTTATTGACTATTTGCACCATATTTCATCGTAAAACAATGGCAGTATCACATATAAATACTGTTGACTTCATAGCAAATATAGTAGGGACATTAGGTGATACATCAAAAGCTGGTTCATTGGTTTACTTATAGCTGTCGTTGACGTCAAATCTAATTGCTTACGTACGTTTAAGAATTTTAATCTCCCAAGCCCTTATCAACTTCAATAAAAATTTCATTTAAAACATCCTTCTAGTCAACGAAATACGACCTCCCATGGGTATTAAATAAAATTGAAATGTTCATTATTTCAGTGACGAAACATAGTATGGGAACGGAGAAGACAGGCACTGTTTCACACATTCGGTTGGCGCTCATGGTGATTGCAAGTAAGTTATGTCCCTGAATTAATGTCAAACAAACTGAGGGATGCATTAAAATAAACAACAACACAGCCTCGGGAGAAAGAATAAACAGTTAAATTGTCTTTAAAGATTGGTCTCAAGAAGAGACTGAATTAAGCAGAAAGTTGTGTTTTACTTGATTGATAGTTATACAGTGCTGCATAATATATTTTTCGGTGTAACAAAATCAGCCTTACATAAATCGAAGGTTAAAATATCTAAATTAATTTTTATTACACGTTGGGTTATAATGATAAAGTTTGCAACACAATGACTGTGGAAATGTGAAATTGTGCAATGGCTGAATTTCCTTTTTGGATACGTAAAATATCAACAACAGTGACCAATATGTTTAGGAAGACGCTCTCTCTCTCTCTCAAACACACACGCACACACATACAGACAGACAGACACAAACATAGATTGATACATACATACATACATACATACATACATACATACATTCATACATACATACATACATACATACATGCATGCATACATACATACATACGTACATACATACATGCATGCATATGATAATTAGGCGACACCATATGCATTTGGTATCTTCAGGGGACATCTTTTTACAGTAAATATGTACTAGTCATTAGTGTGCCGTCATAGTCGTTTATATAGGGAATATTGAAAGTAACGTAGAAAAGCACTCGAAAGTTAAAAACAATAATTAAAAGCATACATTTTTATGTCGCCAGAATGTAAACTGATTAATGTTAACACATATGTTCTACCATTGACCGACTTAGACTAACGGTGCACTCGTATATGTCTCCGAAACATTTTGTTTTGATGTCGCTGAAATGCAATACGAATGTGGCACCTAGTGGTATCATATAAAATGAAATCTGGTATTACAAAACATCGCCGTGAGGAACACAAAATGTTCCCATAAGTGGGGTTCTGCAGTTGTTATCCACTAGTTTATGTGATTACTTTAGGAACTAGCGTGACTGCCTTCGCGAGGACAAACATAATAATCAAACGGGAATGGAATCACTGGTCTTATAACAAAACAGCGGAGCAATTTTAATTTTTATTGGATAAAGCTTGAATCTATAAAACTAAATGGTTCTTTCGATTTTTGATATCAATATCGGTATGGTTTTGGTACCAGTATAGTCGTGAACTTTTATCGTCCTTTTCCTGTATATAATACATGTATGTTAGATGTTAATACGGCAACATCTTGAAGCGGCTCCAGAACCCCGTGTAATACGGTCTGGAAATAAGAATCAGTTGATTACGTTACTATAATTTTAGCTGGCTCTTTCTGTGGTTCAAGGTCGTTCGTAAAATTGAATATATGTCAACCCACTTGAGAAGTACTGTTTTAACATAGCGCTCCAGTTGGTAATTTTCTCACTGATAAATCTACGACAGTATTCTCTACCCGTAAATAACCGGGTCAATCATGTGTGAGATATTTAGCAGCTAAAATACATTTCCAATCACAAAATGAGCTTCGGTTTTATGGGGGTCGTTTTAAAGCAATATTGAAAGTTGGGATCATGATTTCCTTCAGTTTTCGGATTATAGGGTGTCTGATTACTTCTGATATTAAACAAGGATAAATTCAGAAATACAAAACGATCTAAAAGGTTTCCGGCATACTGAATGTTCGGTTTTAAGAGATTCTCTGTATTTAATGGTGTAGCACCCATCTTAGCTATAGCTTATTGCTCAAATTGTATTTGTTTTCCTGCTGAGAGCAAACTGATGTAAATACGAGAACAACTGATGATCTTTTCAATTTGCTTTCAAGACGTTACTCGTGACCTGTTCTTCAAAATAACACGAACGACAGCAACTAAACAACAACTACTACTACTGATGCTGCGACAGACCAATAATAGTGCGCAAGGATTTGTGCATCAACCTACCACCACAATCATATCACACTTTGGTAACTAAGTGGCTTGTGCTTATTACTTAGAATTTGGGAATAATTATCTTCGGATCCACTGAGTTCAACCAATGTGTGCAAAATAGTTCCTTCTCTAGTGGAACCCGTGTTTCTTTTGTTTTGAGTTCTTTTATGGTGGAAATCCAGCTATATGCCTACTTGAATCGGAATCTGCAATCAATGATCTTCCAGTAGAGTCCAAACGGGGTTAGCTCAGCACTGAGAGATTTTATGTTTCAATGAAGGTGATGTGCCCATTTGTCAAAATGACGGTTGATAACTTGCGTAACTTTAAGCAGAATATGTCACGCATCCTGGGCTTGTAATGGAACTGACGGTGGACTATAACTGCACGGGCTTATCCAGCATGAAAAATCACGAATCTGTAGGCGAGCCGTGACAGGTACAATTGATAGTCGCTAAGTTAGTGAGTAATTATCATCGATTTTGTTTAATTACGTGCTCAAGAAAAGGACACTAACAGGTGTCATTTGAGAAATAGGGCATTGATCAAAATGATATGGTGCTTTTTCAACAGATACATTTGACTGGATATCGAAAAACATTCAAACGTGTAAAGCGCCTCGGGTTAAAGATGATAATGTAGCTGGACCGCCACAGTAAATGGCCACGGGGATACCAATGCACGCTTTTTATAGTTCAACATATCAAACAAAATATATAACTGTGTTCCTGCAACGATAACCCCATATTTTAACCTACCAGCGCCCACTTTAACAATATTTAACAATGTGTTTTTCAAGGTGACCAAATACATATTCTATCATAACACGATACCAAACATTAATGCATCTTGCCCACTTGGATTATCACATAAAACCTTGGTTAGAGTCATTGTGGACCAGCCATTTAATTATTTTTTTTTTTGGGAAGGGGGGGAGGGGTCAGCAGGATTGGGAAACATTCCAAGCACAAATAACTTTTAATAAATATTGTACTCTAATTTATAGAAGAATAGCGCGAATCATATCCATTCTATTACTTTTTTAAAAATTAATTATATTGATGTAAAAAAAATAAAATAACCAATAGCATCGCAAACGAACATCACGGCACAAATTAAATACCTTTTCCTTAAAATATCATACAACACCCCTAGAGTCAAACGATTTCACATTTTTGCTTGCATTTTATTTTAGCAAACAAGATATGTGCATAAATGATCTGATTTAAACATTGTATCAAACCACTTATAGGTCTAGACAAATTATAATGTCAATGATTTTGCCACATTACAAAGTGATAATGATATTAGTTATAGTTGTCCGTTTAACTATATTGAGGATATTTTCTTTACATACGTTAACGAAAGATATATCATCAGCTACAAATCACGTGATATTTTCACGAGTAGCGAAGTCACAACTTTAAAAGTCAATCGTTGTATCATAGTGTAAATAATCTGGTGTTTGCGCAGGGAAATACAGTATCCAACCATGTGATCCAATTCAGTGGATCGTATACGTTATTGAGAAGGCTGTTACAGGGATATCTCTTGGTAAATAAACAAACGGTGGCTAGTAAAATCTATTCAGTCAAAAATGCTTATAGTTTCTGTTTATTACTCGTGCTCACAAAATGAAAACCCATAACATTTAAAGGAAGACACTATCCAGCGTCATATTTCATGATCATGAATCTTGTATTTTCACATATAAAAATATAAAGATATATTTATTTTACATACAAAATATTCGAATTAAAATAGTATTAAAACTAATTATTCAATATTTTGATAGTTTACAACATAAGTATATAACAAAAGGAAAACAATGCTCAAAATAAATCAGTATAGCAATATTCACTTGAACAAGCTGTTATAGAAGTTTGCCATTATTGAGAAACTGCATACTCTATTGAATTGGAAAATATAGATGAAATAAAGAAACGCAAAATTTAAAATAAATCAAATAAAGTAAATCAAACAAATGAAGAACCCATAACAATATAACAAAATAAACAGTAACTACATTATAATATTATGTTATGTACATTTAATTGTTTGTCTGTTAGTTTTAATGTTTTATTCCATTACATGTTAGTATAATATAACAGTGTTTGCTGGACTTGATCTTGTCCAAAACTGAGTTCATTTGTGTTTGACCTGATTGACTTTTAATTTTTTTTTTTATTTCACTTATGTAAACAACTAATAATAGCTTTATTACTTTCTATGTGCATGAGCTCACTGACTAAATTATTATTCAAGTAAACAAGTTGATCAGGGTCAGGGTTTTGGAGATCCCCAAGTGAATTTTATTGGCTATTATGTTTGAAATAAACAAGGCTCATTAGATCATTCAAGAAGTTTATTTTCCATTATGCAATGATTGTTTTTAGAAAATGCTAATTGTGACCTTGAGGTCAAACAGAGAACTATATTATCTTGTGATATCAAGGTTTTACCAGCCGTGCTTTAACATCTGGCCCTTTAAGTTGTATTATGTTGTGTCCACTTTGGGCTGAATTTTATTTTCTCCAAATTATTGAATTCAAGTGATTATTTTCTCTAAAAATGCAAAGTGCTCTGATAAAATTCTTGGATATAAACATTCATTGGAATTTATTCTGAATTCAAATATGGAATAATATTTCTGTGATTCAACAAGAGACTGTTGACATATCAATACGACGCAGGCCATAACAGACACGTCATCGCCTTCAATTTTTAACATCTTCGGGACTTGAACTGAGTTTTATTCAGGACTTTTTATTACTAGGTATTGTGTCTTTAACCCTTGGATTATTTTTCAATTTAATTCGCAATTCTGTAAGTTCTTTTTTCCTATTTTTTACTTTGTATTCTAGGGAAATACATTATTTGTGGAATTTTACAAAGCTTGTCGTCTTCCCTCTTTTCAGCTACTTATTTTAAGAGCATAGACTCTTAACAATTAACTGAACTCAAAGGTTACTATAGACATTCTGCATTGAAAGTAGATTTAAAATCTTGAATATGAAACACCCATAAAATTACCAGCAAGCTTATCCAAACTGAAACTTTAATAGATGAAAGGTATCGAATTTCCAGACTTTGAGCAAAATATTTTACTGATATTGTCTCTTACGTGGAAATCATCCCATTCTCTGAACTATCCCCCAGTTGCATGATATTGTACATTCCTATCTCCCTCTCGCCCCTAAAATTCATATAGATTGCGTAATATAAGTAATCCTTAATGTAAGTAAGGCACCCTGTTTAAGACTAATAAAAGCTATTGTGTACAAGTGTTGTTCTTTTGCATGACTATTAGATGTACCAATGAAGGTTGTTTACTCCTCAAGAAACGGTTGGATAGCTGCTGTGTGTGTGTGTGTGAGTGTGTGTGTGTGTGTGTGTGTGTGTGTGTGTGTGTGTGTGTGTGTGTGTGTAACAACAAACGAACCAAGCAACACAGCACACGTAATGTGTAGTTAATAATTATAATAATAATATTTTCCTTTCCTCTATCTAGGTATATAATGTTTCTTGCATAAACGTACATGGGGTCTCACTTACCCCATCAATATTAATAATATCCTGGACAAATACTAATTGTGGTTGGATTGACAAAAAGGTCATGACACGTCGTCAGTAATTCTGAAAGACAGTTGCTGATGTAAAATTTAATTCGCGGTTGAAAATTTGCAGCCATTCATACTGGGAAATTTATTTTTTCAGCTATACGCAGCACTTTATGTGACTAATTCATTGTGCAGTTAAATCAGCACACTGATTTGATATTACTTATGTATTAGAAACTAGGTTTCACCACGACACGAATACACTGCAATAAATATCACAACACAAATGATATGCAATTATCGAGAAATAAGATATCTTAGGACCATCATATGGATAGTCGGAGGACAAGTCCCATAATCCTTTGTTATTTTAGTAAAGAGGGAGGTATATTGAAGAGTAAGTTGCCTAGAAGCATATTTTTATTTATTTTAAGTATGAAGAGCGTATACTCTGTAACATGTAAAATGTCGACGGATTTTCAAATTAGATTCAGCAGTTTATATGGCGAAATCGGGTGACAAGTGTATATTTTGATGGGACTAACTTTCGGACATAGTTGTTCCTATTGCTAGTGCAGTATAAGTCATCGAATCGAATCAGTGATTTTCGGATCCTATACGATTGACTGGATTTTTAAAATGTGTTGCTTAAAATTCGCTTTACATTTAACGATCTATCACATATGAATGAACGTTTTATTTGCTAATACACAATACTATTATGATAACAGTAACGGCTGTCTTCGTGTGCATTTCACAGCCAAGTTTTGTTATAAATTCTTGATAAATGACGTTAGTCATCATATCGAATACTAATAAATGATATGTTTAGCTTTATCGATTGCAATGCTACATTGGGTCCTGTTAGGGCTTAGTTAACCTAAGAACATATAAATATAAGTTGCAAATTAAATTAGTATTCCATTTCAAATGATATTGCTTTTCCATTCAGAGATCTAAAAATAAGAAATGATTGCACCCAGGTCAACGTTACAGATAAATAACTTAACCGTTTTGTTTTTATCGTATTGCACTTAACCGTTGTGACTTTGATAAAACTGTTGATATTCAGTAAGAAATGTAAAGTAAGGCGTTTTCATCTGATAGATGTATTTATTGATGTTTCTAATTGCAGGTTATGCAATCGTCACCATTGCAGGTATGAACACCTTTTCTGTCGTTGACAGTGTATATCACTTTCATATCCCTTATGCATGATATCATCAGTACTGTCAAGCTAAACTTTGTTATATATCTATGACATTATTGATTACGTAATTTATTTCATAAATTGTCCTCCTTGATTACACACACATCAGCTGAAATAAATATTATACACATTCACTAAGCAATGTGATAGCACTGATAATAAGTACAAGAATGTATCCGATGATATCATAAATAAGTATTACATACAATTCTTGACATCAGCTTCTGATATCAATGATTGTAGCAGCATACCTATTAAATCGACAAAGTACTTTGTAATTTCAATAAATAATTTAAATAAATGATCAATGCCAATTCAGATTTAATCACAAAATTAAATACACATGCAATCTGATATTAAAACAATAATAATCCATATAAATGGAAATACTGATAATTATGCAATTCTCTCTTGATATACATCTCCACGAATTTATTATGACTTTATGTCTCAATTCATCCACTGACTTATTTCACAATACCTAACTTATGACGAAATACAACCAACCTGACCAATGTCGCAATACAAAACCACCAACCAGAAAATTACTCCGTACGTGTAAACAGGTTCATTGTCTAGGATGAGATTAAATCTAGTCAACAACCTATGTATACCACATTGTTAAAATAGAATCTACAGTCATCGATCAAACTTAAACAACCTAAACAAAATAATTGGACCTTTTACCAGGTCTATTAAGAAAACAATCGGTCTTAGGACACTGTATGAATCGATAGGATATTTCTAGTCTTGTACTCAAGCGTATTTCATTTGAAAATACTCATTTTGTTGAGTTCAGTTCTTACGTTATGAACATTTAACGTTGTAGCTAAGATTTACTTCATTATTGTTGCTTTGCTTCTAAGAAATGAATATACATGACTGCTTCCTTTTCGTTAGCTACATACACAAAGAATGCCAATGGAAACGCAAACACATTGCCCAAAACTGTTCGCAATAAATTTGTGTTAATCAACAGATTTAATATTTATTTAGAATGCATACGAGAGCTCGAGATATATTTGAAGTTTTTGCTCATATATTAGATGGTAGAGACGGTATTTGAGTAAAATAATGGTCTGTCATATATCTATACTAGGATATTATTCTTTAAAATTATTTTCGGAACATGTATATGTTCCTGTATAACGACTTCAAATATTAAAATGTTACTAATAAATAGTATGCATATATAGGGTATATAGTAAGCAACACATAACTAAGGCAAGAAAGGGACAGATTTTGATACGAAAGTCATCAAATATTACTCAACGTAATACAGTCATTGTCATTTTCAGGTACTGATGAGTGTGCCAGTTCTCCATGTCAAAACAGTGGCACATGTACAAACTCATCTGGGTCATACACATGCAGCTGTGCTGTTGGTTGGGCCGGGGTGAATTGTACTGGTAAAGAAAAAACTGTATTTATGTTCGTAGACTTATATATTTCCTCACCTTAATTAAGCACCAGTGAAATATAATATAAACTTACATACATTTTGAAGGGTTTATTTGATTTCTCCCCCTTTCATTCCTCTGCTGGTTATCAGTATAATTTATTGCTTCTGCTAATGTTCTTAACCATCATTTGCAAGATTTATTATAGGATAGCAAATACCATGCCATACAATGAATCATTGGTACTGATGTTTTCTAATCTGGATATAATAAAAGTATTGACACAAGCTTAAGGATTAAAATGATTAAAGACAACTCAAGAGAACGAATACCAAAGGAAAAGAGATATATAGTTTGATATGGTATGCTGGTTGAATCTTTGCATATATAGACGAAATAATGAACACATAC
>JAECUM010057818.1:0-28607 GCA_016617855.1 Megalonaias nervosa
ACACAGGCGGACTTATTTGCTAAAGCTCGGGGAGGTTCTCAGAATGTCATCTCGCGAGACGACAAAGGTGGGAAACAGGCTAAGGACCAAAACCCCAGGGAACCTGAAAAACCTGGCAAAAATAACCCAGGAAGGCATAAGAACAAGCAATGTTTTACTTGCAAGGAGTGGGGTCATATTTCCCTCAATTGTCCTAAGCGGAAGGGATTAGTCCAGAGAGTCGCAGTGACCATTGATGGAAAACGGCCGGTAGATGGAAAACTCGATGTTTCCCTGAAGGCTAACCGGTAAACAGTGAACGAGCCAGTGGTACGTGCAGCGATCGGTCAATACACTATCCAATCGATCGGCACGTGTATTTTCCCCGAGGCAAGTGTATCGACGTCGAATGTACTGTCAACGGACAAGAGGTGACCGTTTAACGAGACACAGGTGTACTAGTGTAGTCGTAAAAAGGAGCCTCGTTCACGATGACCAATTGTTTGGATTTCAATCGCCTTGTATGCTACTGGACCAAGCAATCTACCACGTTCCTGTCGTAATGATATTTATCGAAACATCTTTTCTGACCGGAACCGTTGAAGCTTTGTGCATAGCCAACCCAATCTATGAACTTACAATTGGCAATGTACAGGGATCTAGACTCCCAACCTTGTCTGACTTTCAAATGCAGACATTTTATATTCTTGATTGTGACTTAGCAGGAGATTTATGTTAGCAATCTGAAGGTGCATTTTATTAAGAAACGTTTAGTTCCATTGGAATCTTATCGAACAAGAGCTCACTTCTGAACCTGATTATGGTTTTGAAATATTGTACCGCTAACGCAATTTGTATAATTTACCGTATATAACGTCATTACGTTGTATCCTACATGACTGTGTCATGATTAGTTCACGGTGTTAGATATATTTTCAGCTTACCTGAGTGATCCATAATGATCGTTGTCAACGTGGTACCAGCTGTAGAGCTAACCATATAAGATGACCTTAGCAGCCGAAGAGCCGAGTGAACAGTTGCTGGTCGATTTGCAAGTGGTCGGGCGTTGTTGACAGAATTATTGAGCGCTGATTGCTTGCTTGACCGAGGAATTGAATGGTAGTCGATGACTACCTCTAATGCTGATTGCTTGATTGACCGGTGTGACTGGTAACCAACTGTGATATTGACGGAGTGTTTTATATTACTCCAAGCATGTAACCTTTTGTTCCTGGTCTAATTTTGGGATTTGTTATACCCAGTGTTTTGGGAGTGTTAAGATATTTTGTATGATATCTGTCCTATCAATTCATCATTTTATTATTTGAGTAAAATACCTCAGTTTTCATTATTTCAGTGAATATATCATTTATAATATCGTGTGAAATTAATGTCAATCTTTCACCTTTGTTCTTGCCCTGTATAAGGTCATTTATTTGTATTTATATTTGTTGCATTATTATGTTCATGCGGATTATGTTAATTTGTCCAATATTTGGATTTATACACGCACGAATCAATCATAATTCTTTTCTCATTCAAGTCATAAATATGTGAACATTGTATTTGTATCACCATCAATAGTATTATGTTATGAGTCCAAAATCCAACTCGGTTATCTTCTTACACTGACAAATGCGCGATTACCAGAAACTGGCGTGAAGAGACATGAGCAATACTAATTTGTTTATAAATGCAGAAGCGTCAGCGTCCCAAAGTTAAATTTTTAAGTGTCATTAAGTAGCTTCAAAGGAAAATAAATGGTTCCTTTCTATTGGCAAATGTACGATTGTCAGAAATTGGCTTGATGGGAATCCAAGCATCCAATGAGTTTCATAAATGCATAATTGTCAGCAAAACATTATCAAATGTGTATGTGTAACGGTCATTAAGTAGTTGTGAAATGAAATAATGGTGTCCTATATACCAACAAATATATGAATGTCACAAATTGTTTTCAAGGGACTTGATCTGTCCAATGATTTTCATAAATGCATAAATGTCAACAAAACTTTCACAAAAGTCGAACGTTATCTGATATTACGTAGTTGTGAAGAGAAATAAAGGGTTCCTAACTACTGACAAATGCATGTTTGCCACAAATTGGCGTTAAGAGACACGACTGATACAAGGTGCGTTATAAATTCATAAGCTTCAACGAAACCTTCTCAGAATTTCATTTCAGTTGTCAATAAATAGTTGTGAAGAGAAATAAAATGTTCCTTTCTACTGACAAATGAATGATTGACAGAAATTGGCTTCATTAGACACGAACCATACAAGATCTTTCATAAATGAAAATTCTTCAAACGGATCTCAAAAGTGCATTTCAACTGTCATTAAGTAGATGCGAAGAGGCATACAGACAATTGCATGATTGCCAGAAATTGCTTTCAAAAGACAAGGTCCATTAAATGGTGTTTCATAAAGTATTAAGTTCCACGAAAACGTTATGTAAAATGGGTGTTTATGTCATTAAGTAGCAGTGAAGAGAGATAAAAAGGATCCTATCTATTGACAAAAGCACAATTGCAAGAAACTGGCATCAAGAGACATCAATCATACAAAGTGTTTCATAAATGCTAAAGCGTCAAGACGAAGTTCTGAAAAGTACATTTTTAAGTGTCATTAAGTAGCTACGAAGGGAAAGAATTGTTTCTTTTTCTACTGGCAAATATACGATTGTCAGATATTGTGTTCAAGAGAATCAAACCATCCAGTGAGTTTCATAGATGCATAAGGGTCAGCAAACGTTTTAAAATGTTCAAGCTTAGCTGTCATTAGTTAGTTGAGAAGAGATATAAAGGCTTCCTCTCTACCGACAAATGCATGATTGCCAGAAATTGGCGTACGGAGACACGAAGCATCGAATGAGTTTAATAGATGCATAGGTGTCAGCAAAAACGTTATCAAATGTGTACGTGTAACTGCCATTAAGTAGTTTTGAAGAGAGATAATGGGTTCCTATATACCGACAAATGTACATTTGCCACAAAATTTTGTCAACGGACTTGAACTGTCCAATGAGTTTCTTTTTAGATGCATAAGTGTCAACAAAACCTTCTCAAACCTGGAATTTTATCTGATATTACGTAGTTATGAAGAGAAATAATATTTTCCTATCAACTGACAAATGCATGATTGCCACAAATTGGCATGAAGAGACATGAATGACACAAAGTGTTTTATAAATTCATAAGCTTCAAAAAAACCTTCTCAAAATTTCTTGTCAGCTGTCAATACAAAGTTCTGAAGAGAAATGAAATGTTCCTTTCTGCTGACCAAAGCATGATTAGACACGAGCCATACAAAATGTTTCATAAATGAAAAAGCGTCAACATGATCTCAGAAGTGCATTTCAGCTGTCATTAATTAGATTTGAAGATACGTACATTTATACTTTATACTGACAAATGCATGATTGCATGTTTTTCGTTTCAGGAGACACGATCCATTAAATGTATTTCAGAAAGTAATAAGTTTCAAGGAAACGTTCTGGAAAATGGTTGTTTCAATGTCATTAAGCAGAAGTGAGGGCGTATCGTCCAACTTTTTCCATTAGAGATTTCGCTGATAATTAAAGCTTCCCAGAGAGATGAAAATAGTGTTACGTGTCGGCTCGTTTGAAGTAGCATCAAGAAAAGAGAGACGACAACAGGTTTTGTAAGTTTTAACAACAATAATTTATGTCCCTAGAAAACACGGTGAAAAGGTGAAAATATAAAGTAGGACTTACGATTTGCGAAGAAAATCCAAAAATTTGTCCTAAAATTGTGAAAAACACATAAGTCCTGTAAATAAACAGTTCTAATTGAAGTAGTCTGAATCTCAGTTCCGTTCGAAGATGGCGGATGATGACGTCAAACGAAGGTTTTACACAAGTGTCCAGAATTTTCACTGTGAATCACAATTTGTACTATTCTGTTCCAATTAAGAATTAATTTCACTAAATGTCTTTGTCCAAAGCCGGTTGTACAGTTCTCCAGGGAAAATAATTATTATTTAAAAGGTAGATGAAGTGCAGCTATCATCAATAACAAAACACATGTCGTTCTACAGTCGCTCTACAGACGTACGAACGAACAACTCTTTCCAGCACAAAAGAATACCTTCTTCTCAAGGCATTAGAAACTCTATAAGATGTTAATATGTGACTCCCTCTAAGGTGTAAAAATAAATATGACTCTGACTGACTATTTCGCAGGTACCTGAATATTTAAAGCGAACTAAAACGTCATTTCATGTACACGCACGAAGAACACATGGCGATTTCGAAATCTCGCCATTGCAATACAGAATGTCAACAAAGATTATTAGAAATGACCGTGGTCACAACCAATAAATTTACATAGCTTTTGCCGACTGTTTACTTGAATCGACAAACCGACATGAAAAATCGTGCTCACGCGAGTCACATTTACATTCTAAATAAACACGACGTTTCTATCAAAATGTCAGACCCTGCGAACATAATCATTGTCACAACAAAAATTATAATAATGAAATAAAAATGAAATAGAATGAATTCAAATTTTAACACACGTGTAATTAAACTACATGGTCGTAACAATAATAACGTCAATAACTAGAAAACCTAAGCCCCTAACCGACCCGAAACTTTTCTAATTGGGTTAGCTAATTATTGCTACTTTATATTTTTATATTTATGTTTTTGTTTTTTTATGGCGTGTTTGTTACTCACGTGCTCACTCACTCGATGTCGTCGCCCTCCGTGCTGCTCTGTAGGTGTGCTTAATTAAATAATTATTGTATCAATAATAGAATCTCACACCGCTAAACTTTCTCGACCGACTAGACGCAATTAAAAAATATCTCCCAGTCCGTGATTTTGTCAAACAAAAATTACAAGAGCGTCAGGAGTCTCGTGTGAATTTTATACAAATTACAGAACAGTTATTTAAACCAATCGTCGAACCAACAGAAAAAAACTGTCACAGCAAATGAGGCAACATAAAAAGCTCTTGCAACATTGCCTGTTGATATTGCTGGGCGTCTTCAACCTCCACAAACACAACCTGGAGTTCGACCACCACCTGAAGTTCGACAACGAACTACGCCAAGAGCCAGAAATAAAATCATAGATAAATTCACACCTGAAGTTATTGCCGGTATCGGAGATCGACTCAATTACTTGATTTTGCCGCATTTGGATATTATACGAATAATTATGTGAAACCCAACACGTTAAAAACATGAGACTTACCGACTGGATTAAGGATGTATATCGCGTCGCCGTTGATATTTTGCAAATCAGAACTGAGGAAGATAAAAGTAATTTTGACATATTTAACAATGCAGCACGCGAGTATATTGAACAAGACAAGATAAAGAACATAAAGAAGAAAGAATGAAATCTAACCTTAAAGAGGCTGAACGAGCAAAGAGACAAAATGAAAAAGATCTGGAATATGAAGAAATTAAACGAAGGAGTGAATCACGTTCACCAAGTAAGAAAGGAGCAACTGGAAGTGATCTAAGCGATTAGATCACTCGGGGAAGTGGTCTTATTAGTCCATGCTCCAATGACGTTCTTGCCGATGTTGCACGATTAGAAATTCCGATTGGCGGATATGGAGTTGGTAATAATGCCCCATAAATCATTAATGAAGCAGATGTTATTTGTCAGAGATTATTTACAGGCGGTATCACGGACATTAATGTTTATCGGTTCATCATCGACGAAATTGCCGATGAGTATCGCAGTGATTAAGGGTATTCAATTAGATCAGTGACAAGAAAATAAGATGATCATACATAATGCTCACCGTGGACCGACCATGGTCAGGATGATAATTCGCGATTACGTATATATAAAGCGTACTACGGAGATGGATTCGGTGATGCTTGTCGGGGTCTATTCAGAAGGATGACCCCAAAAGCAATATCATTTGCAAAGCAACTAGGGGTGAAAGCTATCGATGTTGTTCGTGACAAAAGTATTGGTGCTGTTGGTGATGTTGCCGGTAAAGCATTCTCAGCAATCAAGACTAGACAATCACGATTAGTGTGACGAAAATTTCAGTCGTTGAAACCTCAGCCAGTAAAATTACCGAGCACAGAAGATATGCCTGGAAATGTTAGGAACTAATAAATCAACCTGCGAATCAAAACTAGCGGAGTTGGCTATGCCTGCAAATGTGAGTAAACTAATAAATCAGGCTCCGAATCAAGAGCTAGCAGCATTGGCGTTGCCATCAATATCCGGCGTACCCCTATCAGGAAAAGAAAGAGAAAAAACACAGCTGCCAGTCTGATAGAAGGAAGTGGTCTTCGTCTTAGACGATAATAAATATAATAAAGATGTTCAAATGTATATCTGATCCCGCATTCGACAAGGACGCACCGGTTCTCAAAGATGAATCAGTACGTGATTATCGGTATTATTTTTATGACGCACGTGTACCTGACGAAAGTGGAAGAATCGAATTACAAGTTCAGGATACAAGCAGATTTTTCCTACCTGCTGAGGCATTCATCGAAGTAGAAGGTAGACTTTAAAAATTAGACAGTTCAGATCGCGGATTTGGTGATCGAGTTGGTATTGTTAATAATGGTATTATGGCGTTATTTAAAAGTGCAGCATACATGACTGATGGTCGGAAAATTGAGGTTTGTCATAATGACATTGACGTTGCCACGACGATGCTTGGTCTTGCAAGATACAGCGATGATCACTCGAGATCCGCTGGTCCATCAATGATGTTTGCAAAGGATACAACTGATCATCCAGAAAACAGAAACGTAACTATAGGTGACGTAAGAAAAGCTGCAGAGGATGAACCTGTCAATGCAGTAATATCAATGAATGAAAATTTCAACTTGGGATTCGCATCACGTCGATCAATGCTCAACGGCAATGAAATATTTTCATGTGCAATTTCACTGTCACACATCTTTGGATTTTGTAGAAATGTTAGAAAGGTCATTTTCGGGGCAAAACACACAATCGTCCTTGTGAGAAAAATACCGACGATGATGCAATATGGCACGCTAAAGGAGCCAACGCAGCTGCAACAGCGGCACTTAATGGAAAAGTATCACTGGCAAAACTTTATTTGTGAATGCCAACAATGACTCCATCACTAATCGAAGAACAACAGCTACTTTCTTTAATGGACAGTGGTGGCAAATCAATATTATCATGGTTTGCAATGTCCACAGATAGTATTCTAAGTAACATTAATGGTTTATTCACATGCCAGATAGCATCACAGCAAGGTGTCTCTGCACCGCGACATATATTCATTGCTTTACAAGATGATGCACTAGTAAACTCACAGTTACATAGTATAATGATATTTGACAAGCTTGGTGTTACTGAAATTTCACTGAGAATAAATGGACATCAAGAACCAGCTGAGGATATATTACTGGATTTTGAAATAATCATGTTGCAAGTGCATATCATCGTTTGATGACATTCATGGGCGTGATCAAAATATTGATACAGGTTCGCAAATATCTCAGCCTGATTTTACAACATTGTATCTGATCTATTATTACTCACTGGACCACTAGAATTTGTCCAGACACTCAGTAGTTCATGTACACTATCGAGCTCGTGTAGCAAGAGGTGCAGCTGTTGCAAATTACATAGTAATTTCTGTTATACTCTCATATAAAACAATGTTGTTTGAAGGTGTTGATGGACGAATGAGAGTTATTGATGTCCCAGTAGTAAATATGTAATTGGATCGCGAGCGATCAAGTAATTAAATCGATCATGATGTTATAATGTCATATCATCATGTTAGTGTTACTCTGACTCCTGGTCAGATTTAAAAAAAACTACAATTAGCGTCAAAAGAGAGCTGTGGAATAAAAATATCACTGAAACGAGAACAGGTCTCAGGTTGTCCGAGAAAACTATCATTGCAAGAACGTCAACTCAGGCACTTCGATGAAGCCAACCGATCAAAGACCGGCATACGACGTAATCTTTTTGCGGGTGCCGTTAGCGACATTGTCAAGACGGGTGGTATATTTCCACTTCTCGCAGCAATACCAGGAATCATCGTCGCAGCGGCTCCAGTTGTTGCAAAACCAGCTACGTTGGGAGCGGTTGGAACTGCCGCTGGTATGGCATTAAAAAATGCAACAGGTGGTAACATCGGTGAAGTCATTCAACGAATAACGCCAATCATACAACAACCCGCAAACCAAATAATATCAGTTGTGATACCACCATCATTGCAGCAAAGAGCTCTTCAACAAGTGCAAGCAGCGTGGCAATCATGCAACAAGTCGAGGAAAACTTATCTAAACAAAAGGGGGGAAGGTCCAGGACTGCCAGGTTCATAGTACGGAACAGGTCTAAGACTTCCCGGGACACATCGTTGATATTTCCCATGTCTAATTTTGATTTACTTGATGCTGCTGAACGATTAAATATCACAAACATCAGATTTGTTTTTATGCGTGATCAATTACCAAAGCAACCAAATCGTGTTGATACCGGTATCATTAATCTCGATAGAAGTTCTGGTCCAGTTACTCACTGGGTTGCATACGTGATTGGTCCACGTGGAGTTATTGATTCTGATTCGTATGGGTTGGGACCACCGAAGGAATTTTTAATATTTGTCTCCACAGTACAAAGTACTGCGAACACCCCAATCTGGTATTCAACATTACCAAAACAAACAATAACTGATCCTCCAATATGTGGCCGTGAAGTACTTGCTGTACTCGACGCTTTTTCAAAATCCTCCGGTGCACCTCATAAAGTTGTATATGCGTACACGAGTTCTGTTTTAAATAATCACTAATCGTATAATGGTTGATATTTATGGAAGGTACTCTATCAAAGACAAGAAAAAAAAAGATGATATTGATTTATCGAAGTACGCTACCAGAGATGATCTTGCTGATATTATGAACCTCTCTGGAGTTCACGGGGAAGAAGTTGTTATATTTTAGGATAAATACGGTGTTTTAAAAACGAGTAATATTAAGTGGGTAGACATAACTCCTAGAGTTCTCGGAGCTACCACGGATAATATTCCAGTATTTATTGACGGCGATAGAATCAAAGACTCAAATGTGTAATTGCAACTATCAGAACTGAAATTATAAAGTGTTGCTGATCGTTTCCGGTCCGCTGGTGATACAATGACAGGTGAACTGAACATGAATGGAAACAAAATCATTGTTTTAAGAGAACCAACAGGTGATGAAGATGCCGCAACAAAGAAATGTGTAGATGATAAAGATACTACAATGGATGACAAATTAACCACGCTGCGATCTGAATATGACGATCACGTGAATATGTTTTTAAATGTTCATAGAAATTTTCAAAAACTTAGTAAAATCGCAGATAATTTTTTTAGAAGTTCAGCAGTCGCTGACATTAAACTTTCTGAAATTAACACAAAACTCCGCGATATTTAAACAGTTATGACGGACATTGAAACGATTAATCGACAATTAGGTATTAACAGAGATCCTAAATCATTTTCAGAGCTAATCACGATAGCACAGAGGAACATCGATGATATTAGAGAAAAACTAGAAGATGTTATTAGTGGAATTAGAAAAAATTATTCTGATTAAAATTCCTCACAAGCAGATCACCAATGTGGTATACACAGTATCATCAGGATCATCAAAATGGTCACAGCAAAATACCACTATCAAGCATACCGCGGAAGTCACTGGTGTATATAGACTATCCGTGTTCAGTGCTGCAAAATTTAGGATATTTGCCACGTATCCATGGCGTCATTCAACCCATTTTTTTTACGGAACCGTGTCGATTGTATTAAATCAAGTGGTCGAAGAAACGTTTATACTGGAACCATCAGATAAAACATTAACTGCAGCGTCTTCCTGGTGATGTCTGCAACTTGTCGCTGAAACACCTCAAATGATTACTTAATACTTTAGAGTATATGATTTCACAAACGTTAGATCTAAATTTTGTAAAAAAAAATACAGATACCAACAAGTGCATTTGTTACAGACCCAACTGAAAAATATCATAGGCGAGTATGCAGTAAAAAACTAAAAACAAATATTGTAGACGTGTCGTTGTTACTGACACAATTATTTTGCTGCATCTCCCGTAGTCGCTGGAACAGCAACTATAATTGGACCATTATCAGTCACATACATAATAGCACCAGTAACAGGAATTGGTGTTGCATTTATAATTGGTGTTGCTGGTATTGTTACTATCAGCGGCAACACACGCACACGCCAAATTATCATCTCTGATATTATCAGGGTTCAATGATGGAATAATTTCAGATCAGGAATTTGCAAAAATGATTAAGGTTTACCACGACACCTCTGGTTTGGCAACTGGAAATCGAAACCCACCGTCTCTGACAAAGACAGAGTCACCTTAATTTAAATTCTGATTTACAATCAGGACGTAAATAATAATAATGTCTTCAAACAATCAAAGATCCTCACAAATGACAACATCATTGCTACAACAAATCGTCTCTAATACAACACCACCAACAACCACGATGATATCAACGAGCTCAACTAATCCTGAATTCGACATTACCTTTTCAACTGCAATTGCAGTCAAAAAATAGCATTAGCACAATTATGAGTATACTACAGATAGCCAAATATTAGATCAATATCATTCTGTGGGTTGCCCGCAAATAATTCGTTAGTGTTTGCTTATAAAAATAACCCCGATGGAACTCCAGATTGGCAAGTTGTTGGTATTCCAACGGGCAGTTATCAAATCGAACAGATCAACGATGAATTACAGAGCAGGATTAAATCTATCACAGGAAAAGAATCTAAATCGCTATTACTGTTCACGAGCCAACATTATCAGCTGCGATAGAAATGTCAACACTCGACTACCCCGTAGATATATATCAGTCATCGATCAGAACTGTATTAAGATAGCCATAAGTTCCACCGATATATGAAGGTCCGCCAGAACTTAAACGATCTGATTTTATGACAGACGAACTTGTATTTACAAAACTTCCAAATTACAGAACATTTGATGTATGGAATTCCCCTTCATCATATATCACTTTTCAGGTTGATGGTAAAAATTAATCGAATGGATATTTCATGATATAACTGACACTGTAGAAGAACAGAAAACAAAGAATTAAGTATGGAGATTCCAATATAGCGTTACTTAAAGAAATAACACAAGAACATAAACGTGTACGTGACGAATTACGACAATTATTTCAGCAGTACACACAGCAGTTTCCAAATAATAATCTTAAACAAAAAGTAATTATAACGATACAACATCTGAACCAATGTAAAATCTGACGCTGAATTTTTTCATGAATCTGTGATAAAGACCGCATTTCATATGGGTGATAATATTAGAATAGGCAGTATCTTTCAACATTCAAAACATACAAGTATAATTTTCTTGAATACTTTGACATATCGGAGGCAGATCTACCAACTTTTAAAATACGATGGATTGATGATATGCTAAAAACCCTCAGTTACATCACCGATGAATATTATCCCAAGATCGTAGACGCGTGGAGAAAAATATCTCCTCCAACGAGTATTCTCAGACATGACAATGATCCATGCAGTGGAGGTCTGCGTATATCACATCAACGATCGCAGTCAATTTGGTATGTGATGCTATTGATGGAAGTTATCAAGTAGATACCAAAAAATCCAGTCAGGCACAACAGGGATATATCTTATATTCATTTACCCCGAAGTATCTCCTGGGTTTTTAATTGTGTCAGTACCCGTTAATCCGGTTTATCTGCGATGTCATAATCCGCTATTATCACGGATACATTGTAAACTTACTAATCAAACGGGACGCTTGCTTGATTTAAGGAATGAAGTTCTGGCAATAAGTTTGTATGTGAGATCGTAGCTACATTTTGTTGGAATAGAAAAATATTATAATCTGAATCAGAATCAAAATAAAAAAAAAATATTATAATCTGAATCCGAATTAAAATTTTTAAAAAAATATTATAATCTGAATCCGAATCTGAATGAAAAAATTACAATCTGAATCAGAATCTGAACAAATATTATAATCTTAAACAGAATCAGAATCAGAGTAAATATTATAATGAAATTTTATGTTTCTTACTGAAAATCAAACTAAACTCTGAAAATCGATGGGGTAAATGGTATTCAATATAACAAACATCTCTCTTGATAAAAAAATAAAAAAATAATTCATAATATAAAATAATATTATCCGAATCTGTATAAATTATTATTAGAATCAAAATAGATAGTATAATATGAATTTAATCAGAGTAAAAGTAAATATTATAATATGAATCTGTATCAGAAAAAAATGCATATTATATAAACCTGGATAAGAATAAATATTATATGAATCTGAGCCACTTTCATTATCCTTCTTGACTTTTACCAGTGACTTCGTCGGTGACAAGGTCACCGAGTTTACATTTCCTAGTTTCACGATCAGACATATGTTTCTTCAGCTGCCGCAAACATGAACTCATAATCTTTCTTGTTTCGTATTCACGTGATAACTCTGATCTAACTTTCTCACTCGCATATGCGAATGAAACATATTTTCGAATATCCTCATCATCGACATAAAGTAGAGAAGTAACTTAATGAATCAATACTCGGCTGCTAGCATATATCTCCAATCATATGTTCGTTCCTGTAGCGTTTCAAAATCATTTATAATTGTTTCTGGCTCCAATTGTTCAGATAACTCTATATGCTGAACATTTAATTTTTTTAATCCCAGAAATAATTGCAAATATATTTTCGGAATTCATTATATAAGACATATTTGCTTAAAATAAAACTAAATCTGAATCTGAATGAGAATCTGAATAAATCTGAATTAGAATCAGAATATCAGAATCTAAATCAGAATCAGAATCAGAATAATAATATAAAAATAAATCCGAATCTGAATCAAAACCCTAAAAAAAAAATAAATCCAAATCTGAATAAAAATCAGAATAAAATATTTCTGGATGAATCTGAATCTGAATCAGAATCAGAATAATAATATCTAAAAAAATAAATCAGAATCAGAATAAAAGTAAAAATAAATCCGAATCTGAGCCAGAATCAAAAGAAAAATAAACAGTTGCAATGATGAGCGGTTATCATTCCACGGGGTTCCTTCATTTGCCAGTAATCGTTCTGATGGGTCCCTTCATTGATGACTTTCTTATAGCTAGTATGGTGCACCCTTCATGATTTTCTTTCCGGCCACATTCCTTCTGAACGTCATTGTGTGGGGTACCCTTCGATGAGATTGAGAGCTACATCACACTAATGTTTATTTTAGAGTCTTCAGCTTACATAGACACACTCTTCGGCGAATCCCTAAATGTGTGAAACGAAAAGAAATTGTAGAGTTTCAGAGGGCTGTCTAGATTTTTCAATTTCATGTACACCCCACAAAATCAAACCTCCGGGTGAGAGAAAAAACATCACCCACCACATCGTTTGGAGAGGTGTAAAAGAAATCCCTAGGAGCTGGACCCCACTATATCATGAAAAATTGGCAAAATCGCTCACCGTCGACAATGTGTCAGTTACGGGTAGTGAACCCCAGGCCTTAGTATGGGAATCTACTGTTCTAACACTACGCAACGGACTCATTCTTACAAGTATGTTTCAGACATTATTATGAAGTTACCTATGCTGGATAAACAGGCAACCTACACGCGATCAGTTTACTGAATAAATCACAATTATTGTAAACTGCAGCGTGGATTTATTTCCGTTTCCAAGCACACTTCATAAAATATGCTGTAAAAAAATATCTGCATTTAATAATCGCACATACATTTCTGTGCAAGATGTCGTCCGGAAGTTAAAGAGTACAGGTGCGTCTGTATACCTGGACTGTACACGCAACCGTTGCGTAATTTATTCAAGTTAACTTATGCTGGATAAAGAGGCGGCAACTTACACGCGATCAGTATATTTAATAAATCAGAATTGTTGTATAATTGCCTTAACTGTAGTGTGTGGATTTATTTTACCTTCCAAACACTCTATAAAATATATCGTATAAAATATCTGCATTTAATAACCGCACATACATTTTATGTAGGATGTCATTTGAGGGGTTAAAGTACATGTACGTCTATTATATACTCCTGTATACAACTGTATTATCTCTCTTATGTACCTTTAAGAGCTAAAAATAACTTAACTGGATTTGTGTGCAGTGTGGAAAACAGTAAAAGAAAAATAAATAATAGCGGCAGTCATATAATATAACGCAAAAGGGGTAACTGCTTGATTACTCTAGAGGAGAAAGCGTTCCTTGACAGAATTATCTCCCTTCATCATCTAATACAATAGGGACATAGTGAAATGTTATTTTTTGGCTATAATTTCTTGAATACAATGATTTGCATATTTTATCCTCGACACGTTGTACTGAAAGCATGCAAATATCAAACTATTTTCCAGCTGCATTCATTGACTGAAATATTATTTCTTCGCCACTTTCCACGATTACGGATTTGACAACCCTTGCTTGTTTATCGTGCTTACCAGTACAACAAAACTTGCAATTTTGACTCTGCGTAATAGCGCGTAATCGTCCCAAAGAATTATTAATTTTAATGCCGTTAATGTGATCGATCACAAGTTCGTCCTTGATCAATCCATGAAGACATTCAAAAACAAATTTATGAGATTAATATCTTTCTTTTCCAACACTAATTCTGAGACAATCGTTATTATCAACAGCACCAACTGGATTTTTAATCGACAATTTCTGGTGATACCATCACAACATGCTTCATAATTCTTGATGGTGGGATGCTTCACAAATTTATTTTGCTCCATTTATATAATGATATTATTGGTCTAAATTATTATTTTATTGTTGAGTTGAAAATTTGGCCAGATAGTCTTCAGCACTTTTCATGGGAGATTTGACACCATCAGTGTTATACTTTTATCATAGTATCAGTTCAGTTCTCTGTAATTTTTACCACCACACTGCGCACACAGCTGCGTTTCTCTTCTGACCCCAACACCACATTTCAAACTTGGTTTTGGTCCTAGACTCCTCCTACGAATGCATTGCATGTGACATCCGCAGAATTCATTTATGCAAGCACTGTTACAAGGAAGTGAAGAACCGATCATGAGCCACTTTTATTTATTCCTTGCTTCAATCATTATATATATATATATATAGCAATTAATCACTCTAAAGCCAGATTCGATCTCGACAGAATAACCCCTCAATTACCAAGGCCAGCTAAGGTTGATTTAACTAATAAGATTCTAATGATGGTGCAGTTCATGTGTGGTCAACGTTCCAAATTCTACGCGATACCAAAGGTGTTGTCGATGCTATAATGAATGTTAAACGAGAAGTAACAATTATCAATTATCTCGATATTGTTCGAAAATATATTTTGAGAATAAAATTTATCGTAGCAGTAGATACCGCCGAGACCGAGCACTACACATGGATTATCCGTGACAAACGTGATCCTGTTCTCCTGACTTCTCGTAAGGACCACACTGGAAATATTATCACGTTAAATAGAAATTAAAAACCACGAATACTGACTGAAATTGATAGACCTTATTACGAACAAGCGTACCCTGTAACGGCAGTTGTTTATGTGAAATAACCACTTAATGATAAACCTAACGTCGATAAACTTTTACCGCTGAAAATTTCTCGTGGTGACTTTTGTCACTTAAATTGTGTTGCTGAGCAAGTGACAGAATATTTCACAAATGTGAAAGAAGGAAACGGTTTCACGTATCTAAAATGTAAATTAATAAATGAGTGGGCAGAAACAGTTAAAGATACTGGAGCGTCTATCAGCGACGTTGCTGAACTAGAAAATAAATTAAAATTTCCAATAAGAGTGAAGACTTTAACCGGAGAGATTTTATACGAATCGAAATATTAAAAAAAATGGAGCTTCTATAGAGATTATTGATAATAAGGCACATATGTGGACTTCAGACATAACAATATTTCCACAATATTCGAACTGTTAAATTCTATAGCGGCGATATGTTTGATTTTATCAGAAATATCAGTAAGAGTGACCCCGTATCAGTGTGGTTGTTTCAAAGTTCAGAGTCTGTGAACTTCGATAAAAATTGCTATGATCAGTTTGAACGGCCTAATGGAGATACTTGTCCTACAGGATCTCTCCACAACAAAATGTAAAATCTTGCGTTAAAATACTGGAACACCGATGAAATCGGCGCTGATGGCGGTGATGAAATCGCTGTCGAACGATTACTTAGTAATTGTTTTACCGTTCCGCCAGTTGTTGATCACGCTGCCCAGAAGAAATATTCATGGATACCGACACGATTAGAATTTCTTAAAGCTATCTAACGCAGTTGTATCGAATACGGACATAGCGGATTATGGAATACTAAATACGATTATAACGCTATTATATCGGTTGATATGGTTGCATGTTATCCTGGAAGTTTTCTTGGATACGGAGAATGTTCTGATAATTTCAAAAGATTTGGACATCCAACACACGAGATAACCAGAGTTGCATTAAATGGACCCTTACCAAATTTTGACCTGATCGGATTTTGCCTGTATTAAATCATTCGAGTTAGCAAGGAATCTCCATCCGGTTGTTTATGTTTAGTTCGGAAGGCATTTTTTCAGAAAAATGTTGGGCTCCAATAGTTTTAATTAGATATATGCTTGATCCGGGAATTTTGGTGTCATCGACATTCAGTGAAGCAATTATATCATATCGTCCGCAGAAACAAGTTTGGTTACCACCGCAGAAGAAATACTCTGATGATGAAAATCCTGATGCAACTCATTTTGAGAATAAATTCGCAAACGATCGCAAATAACTGGTAAATTTTCGCAAAGAGGATCATGTGATCACAAACGACATTGTTGCAGACTAATCATCGATGATGCTAAACTCGATTTTATAATTGCCGATTCAACCGAAAGAAACATTTTTATAAGTCGAGAAAATGCTTATTTATCTATGGAACTAAACTAGGTACAATCGTGAGCTACATTGAAGGTGAATCACCACAGTTCACTCATTTAAGATCTTCGATGCTTGCGTATGTTTCGATAAATTTATTATCGATGATAAATAGATTTTCTGATACCGCAGATAGGGTTGCAACAGATTCGTCTTATATCAATAAAAAAATACACAGTGTCACTGAGACAGTTAAAAATTGGAAATGGCGCGTCTTGGGACGAATGGAGAATAAAACGAGAAGAGATACTTAATTATTCTGAACATGCCGATTATATTTCCGAGGATAATTATTGTAAAAATAATTATTTATCGGAATTATCATCGACTCAATCTGTATATAATTCTGTGGCCAGACATGAGACTGTTTACCTCAATCGACAGGTAAGTTTTGGTAAAACAACATGTGCGATTGAATTATTTCTGAATTTTGATATGGTTCTTTTGACACTCACACATAGTGTCGCAGGAGAAATGAGTTAATTGGTGCAAGTATCATAGTAACTATCGATGGAAAGGAGATGAATAAACATCACAAAGAATGGGTGAGAAATATTTTCCTAATGTTATTGTCTGGGATGAAGTATGCATGGTATCGTTGAAGTATTAAAAATATTTCTTCATTGGCTGTTAACGAGAAATACTGCTGTCATCATGTGTGGTGATCATGGTCACCCACCGCCCTTTCTTGGATCATCCCCGCACGAATGGCTGAAAAAGTTCGTAGATTAATATGAGGAGATAACTAATGATCATAAAGCTATTGATGAACCACTGAAAGAATTTAAAAGATTGATCAGACTGCAACCAGATAAAATTCAATGTGAAATAATGCGTGAAGTAATTCCAGAGACTACGATCAACGATTTTTGGAATTTATGGAAACCTGATGATTTGATAGTTGCAAATAGGAAAAGAGTTCGTTATAAGCTTCAGTAAGAATTATTTCTGTTACATAAAGAAAAGTTTTCAGATTTACCTGTGCTGCTTTGTTATCGCCCAAGAGATACACGAAAACAAAATATTAAGGTTCATATTCCAGGAACGAATCAGAAACAAAAACTCGTTCTTAATAATATTGTTCTTGTTGATGTGAATGCCGTTGAGAGCGCATTAACGATGGACAAATCTCCGTGGATGCTAGGATACGCTATAACGATTCACTCATCGTATGGTTTAACTATTTCTGAAACAAATATCTGGATTGTCGATGATAGGATTGAGTGGTCGAATTTAGTTTATCTAGCACTGTCGAGAGTCAGAAGAATATCTCAGTCACGAACGGTTGTAATGGATCGTATGATGATCGCTGAAATTATCACTAACAACACTGAAGTTGTCTAGAAGAAATTAGCTGGTTATCGGCCATCTGACAAAAAATAACGTGATTTTGACCTCGATAGTGAGTTTATTATGACACTGAAACAACGACAGAATAATAATTGTGCGAGCTGCAACACAAAAATGTTGTGGCAGTATTCGAATAATAATCCAAGACAATTCACCGTAGATAGAATTAATAGTAATCTCGGTCACACACGCGAAAATGTGATATTGACCTCTCTTGAATGTAATCGACATAGGGGCGTTGGTATTCTGCTTTTACAGAAGTGAAGGCGTTGGTAACTGGGTATCTTTAGGAATTACTTGTAATTGTTCACGTACAAATCGACGCTGAGGAGCAGTTGAATCTAGTCTGTAGATTGCAGGTCTACCCGTCGAGCTTACCACGCTGGAAATTTGATGTGTGAGCACACTCCAAATAGGACCAGTTGCTCTGCTTTTAGCCCCATCAAGTTCATCAGGTTCATATAAACATCTTACACTTTCATTTCCTAATACTGGCTGTTCTGAAGAAGAGTCACGTCGTTGTATTTGTATATGTCTTGTCGTGATCGCATAAATGGGTTTCAAAGAAGTCGCACGAGTAATTTCATTATTTAACGCAGCTATCACATTTGATAGTCTTCCAACCCATTCATGAGATCTCCTATCCTCCTGAACTTTGTTCAGGGACTTAAGGTCAGTGGATATTTCCTTTCCATATTGATATCCAAATAACCGCTCAGCAAGTGTTCGATCCAATCGTTCAATGATTGCCTGATCGCGATGAATTGCAGTATGTACTCGTCTGATTTTAACGTTATGTTTTTTTCATCAGAGATAATACTGCACCAAGAAATTCTTTGCCAGGATCAACCTTTAGTAGCTGTGGCCATCGTAGACCACCTTGTGGTCAGGATCCTAGTTGATAAACTTGTTCAAAACCAGACGCAATTTCGGTTGCTGTTTTTGTTGATATTGGTTCTGCTTCTTTATATCTACTTGCAGCGTATTTGTATGTGCCTGATTGATGTCTACCAATTTTAAGAGTATCACGCGGTAAAAATAAAATGTCTGCCTGATGAACTTTATTGAGAGAGCTGACATCAAAATGCACGTACTGAATTTTGTTTTAGGTTGTGGTAGATACATTTGCGATATTACCTGTCGTGCTAACCAATCTTCAGCAACAGAAGATGTGATATTTGCTGCTTCAGCAAGTTTACTAATCGCTGCTCTACCCTTACAATATCCTCTTGGGCTATAATAAATCGCATGTAGTTCCTGGTAATTTTCCCAGTGAAGCAGCGATATCACCGCCTGTCTTCGTACGAGATGAAATAAATCTGTATTTGTTTGTACCCCATTCTACACACTTGCCTGTAAGCGCACGCTTTTTATTTTTTTGTTATTACTTTTCTTAATCTACTATTGGGGGTGGATGCTCTGCATCGAATACAATATAAATTCAAATTATTTATTATATTTGTGCAACATGGATGCCGCTGATTTCTCAGCTACACGAAAGCAAGAACCAATCAGGCATCATCCAGCGCTACCAACTTCTATCAGAACAACTATAATATGACCATCTGGGTCTGCTAAGAAGCAATTGTTGCTTAATCTGATAATGAGATAGCTCAAGTGGGATAAGTTGTATTTGGTGGCACCATCCGTAGCTAATCAACGATGCTACGATGTACTTAAACATTTTAATGAAGAAGCGAAGATGAAGATGATAATGATATTATTGACTTCTTCATCGATATGGATGAAGCTCCATCTGTGGATTTTCTCGATGGACGTATTAATAATCTCGAAGTATATGATGATGTGATGCTAGACAAATAATCAAATCCAGGTCGGATATTTTCCAGAGGCAGACACAAAATCACAGATGTTATATATGATACTCAACGATATACAAAAATACCTAAAGGTACCAGACATAATCGTAATATTTTTTTTTTGTGTGTTTAATGGAATCGATACACATACCCTTCGAAATATTCATCAGATTTGGTATTCAGGGGATATGGATGGATGTGATTAAATTCAAAACTTCTTTCCAAAAGCTCAAGCTATCCCACACGGATTCATCACGATAAATTTGCATCATCCTCGTTCGCGATAGGTCCCGATACAATTTTTCATTAATAAACATAGCAGCAGGGAGGGTAAAGACATCGAGTGAGTGAGCGCTTGAAGAAACAAATACGCCAAAAAAAGCAAAATTTAAAATAAATGTCAAACAAATTAATAAAAATAAGATACCCCAATTAGAAACGTTTCAGATCAGTTAGAGGCTTCGGTTTTGACTTTCTTGACCTTTGCATTTTCATCTATGCAGAAAGCTTTATTTTTCAGTGAAGAGAAATAAAGGGGCTCCATTTACTGACAAACGCGCGACTGACAGAAATTGGCGTCAAGAGACATGAACCATACAAAGTTTTTCATAAAAGCAAAAGCGTCAACGAGAAGTTCTCAAAAGTACATTTTAAGTCCTATTAAGTAGCTGCAAAAGGGAAAAAAAAGTACATTTCTACTGGTAAATGTACGATTGAAAGAAATTAGCTTCATGAGAATCAAAACATCCAGTGAGTTTCATAAACGCATAAGCGTCAATAAAAACGTTTAAAGAAGTGCATGCATAGCTGTCATTAATTAGTTGTGAAGAGATATAAAGGGTTCCTCTCTACTCAAAAGTGCGTGATTGACAGGAATTTCCGTCAAGAGACACGAAGTTTCATAAATGCCTAAGTGTCAGCAAAACTATCAAATGTGTATGTGTACTGTCATTACGTAGATGTGAAGAGATATAATGGTTACGTATATACTGACAAATGCATGATTGCCACAAATTGTTACCAAGGGACTTGAACTGTCCAATGAGTTTCATAAATGCATAAGTGTCAACAAAACTTCTCAAAAGTGGAAATTTATCTCATATTAAGTAGTTGTGAAGAGAAATAATGGTTTCCTATCTACTGACAAATGCATGGTTTCCACAGGTGTTTTATAAATTACAAACAAAATCTACTCAAAAGTACATTTCAGCTGACAATAAATAGTTGTGAAGAGAAATAAAATGGTCCTTTCTTCTGACAAATGCATGTTTGACAGACATTGACGTCAGAAGACACGAACCATACAAGATGTTTCATAAATGAAAAAGCGTCAACAGGAAGATCTCAAAAGTGCATTTCAACTGTCACTAAGTAGATGTGAAGAGATATGAAATGAATTAAGTTGCAGTCAAGAGAAATAAGGAGCTTCTTTCTACTGAAAAACGAATGATAGCCAGAATATGACGTCTAGAGAGAGGAACCATACCAATTGTTTTCGTAAATGCAAAAGCGTCATCAAAATGTTCTTATAACTACATTTTTAAGTGTCATTAAGTGGCTGTGAAGGAAAATAAATGGTTCATTTCTGCAGGCAAGTGTACGATTTTTAGACATTGGCTTCAAGAGAGTCAAACCATCCAATGAGTTTCATAAATGCATAAGTGTCAAGAAAACGTTTTAAAAAGTACATGTTTAGCTGCCATTAATTAGTTGTGAAGAGAAATAAAGGGTTCCTCTCCATTTGACAAATGCATTATTTGCAGAAATTGGCGTCAAGAGCCACGAGGCATTGATTGAGTCTCATAAATGCATTATTGTCTGCAAAACATTTTAAAAAGTTCATAATTAACCGTGATTATTTAGTTTTGAAGTGAAATACAGGCTTCCTCTGTACTGCCAAATGCATGATTGCGATAAAATGACGTCATGAGAAACTAACCATAATAAGTGTTTCATAAAAGCACATGTGTCAAAAATGGAACTGTCAAAAATACATTTTGAACTGTCATTAATTAGTTGTGAAGACATATGAAAGGCTCATATCTACTCACACATTGGCCTCAATGGACAAGTATCATACAGACTGTTAGATAAACGAAAATGTACCAGGAAGACAAAAGTGCATTTTTGTCTAACATTACGCAGTTGTGAAGATAAATAAAATGTTCATTTCTATTGACAATGCATAATTGCCAGAAATTGGAGTCCGGAGACACGGTCCATCAAATGACTTTCATACATCCATAAGTTTAAACAGAAAGTTCTGAGGAGTGCATATTTGTCTGCCATTAAGTAGAGGTCAAGAGAAATAAAGGACAACATTATACCCACAATTGCGCGATTCCTGAATTTTTAGTCAAGAGAACAGTACCATATAATGCATCAGTGTCAAAAAAAGATTTTTAAAATGCATGATGAACTGTAATTATTAGTTTTGAAGATAAATTGGCGTGAAGAGGCATGCACTGTTACAAAGTGTTTCATAAATGAATTACTGTGAACAACAAGTTCTTAAATGGTACATTTTAACTGTCACTAAGTAGTTTTGAAGAGATATAAAGTTTTCCTTTCTTCTGACAAAATGCATGATTTGAAGCAATTGGCGAAAGGAGGCATGATCAATCCAATGAGTTTCATTTATTTCCAAGTTATTCTTTATCTGTCATTAAGTAGGTGTGACGATAAATGAGGGGCTCATTTCTGCTGTCAAATGCATGATTGTCAGAAATTGGCGTCTAGACAAACGAACAATCGAATGATTTGCATAAATTCAAAAATTTCAACAGAACTTTCTCAAATGAGTATGTTTAACTATCATTAAGTACATTAAAGAGATATAAACGGTTCCATACTACAGATACATGTTTGATTGCCAGACTTTGGCCTGAATAGGCAACAACTATACAATGTGTTTAATAAATGCGTGCGTGTCAAGAAGTTCTCAAAAGTGCATGGTAGCTGCCATTTAATCGTGAAGAGACATGATCCGTCCAACAAGTTTCATAAATGCACAAGTGTCAGCAAGAAGGCCTCAAAAATGCTTTTCTAACTGTCATTAAGTAGTTGGGAAGTGATATAAATGGTTTCATTCTATTGGTAAATGGATGGTTGCCACACACTGGCATCAAGAGAGAAGACCTACATGTGTATGAGTGTGATTTAGATTTTTAACGTAGCTTTAACCATTTTTCAGTCATATCGCTACGATGTCTGCAGTGTGACAATTTATAGTGATGTCTAGCACTGGGGCATCATGCCGCAGACATGTGGCATAATGTCTCACCCAGTCACATTATCCTGATATCAGGCAGACCAGTCCTAACACTAACCTCTTAATGCTGAGCGCCAAGCGAGGCAGTTGTTAGTACCATTTTTGTAAGTCTTTGGTATGACACGGCCGGGGTTTGAACCCACGACCTCCCTCATCCGAGGCGGACGCTCTAACCACTAGGCCACCGGAGTGGTCGATAAAGAAAACCTACATAATGTGTTTCTCAAATAATTAAGTGTCAAAAATAATGTTCTCAAAAGTGAATCTGGAACTGTCATTAAGTAGTTGTGCCGACATATAAAGGGTTCATTCCTACTTACAAATGCATGATTGCCAGAAATTGCATCAAGATATACAACCTTCCAACGAGTTTATCAAATTCATAAGTTTCAATAAAACGTTCTCAAAAGTGGATATTTAACTGTCATTAAGTTGTTGTGAAGATATATAAATGGTTCCATTCTACTGACAAATGCATGATTGTCAGAAATGGACTTCAATTTACACAAACCATGCAGTGAAGTTCAAAATGCATCACTATCTATAAAACGTTCTCTAAAATGTAACTTAGACTGGCATTGAGCAATTGTGAAGAGATACAAATGTTGCTTTCTACTAACAAACGCATGATTGATAGCAATTTGGCTGATGAGACAATATCCATCAAATCTGCTTCATAAATGCGTACGTGTCAACAAGATGTGAGTCTTTAACTGCCATTAAGTAGTGCTCAGGATAAATAAAGTCCTAAGTCTGCTGACAAATATGTGATTGAGAGAAATTCGAGTGAAGAGACACAGACCATCTAATGAAGTTTTTAAATGCATCCAGTCAATAAAACGTTTTCGAAGGTGCATGTATAACTCTCACTGAGTAGCTGTGAAACGATTGAAAGGATTTCCTTCTACCGAGAAATATATGACTGCCAGAAATGGACGTGAAGAGGCACGAACCATTGAAAGTGTTTGATAGATGCATAGGTTTTAACAAGAAGTTCTCTAAAGTGCACGTTTAAGTGTTATTGCGTAGTTTTAAAGAGATATAAGGGGATTCTTGCAACTGATAAATGCATGATTGCCAGCAAATTTTGTCAAGAGACACGATCTACCCAATGTATTCCTTGACTGCACCAGTGTGCACGGAAATATCTCAAAGTGCGTGTATAACTGTCATTATTTAGAATTGAATGTATATGACTGGTTACTTTATACTGACAGATTCGTGATTGCCCGGTATTTGAGTCTAGATTCTCGAACTACCCAAGGTGTTTTATAAATCCATACGTTTCACGAAAATACTCAAAAGGTGTAATTTTAGATATCATGAAGTAGTTGTGAAGAGATATAAAGTATTCCCTTATACTGACAAATGCCTGCTTACGAGAAATTGGCGTAAAGAGACACTAAGAATCCGTTTTGTTTCATAAATACAAACGTGTCAACAGGAAGGTTTCAAAAATTGCATTTTTAACTGTCATGAAGTAGTTGTGGAGAGATAAGGTAGTAACACGTTTTTTTTTTGTCATTACATATTTGCCGGCTCGTTGAAAAATAATACGCTAAAAGTTGGTTTGTTTTGATGAACAATACTATCAAAATATATATATATGTGATTGTTATAGGGAATAGATGAATAACGGATTTCAAGGCGTAGTACCGATCAAGTTAATCATATTGGAGTCAGAACGTTTCCAGCAATACAAGTAGCAAAGTAGTTTCACCACAAACTAATATTTTGAATGAATTTTGAAGATAAGAAAATATAAATCAAGAAGAATCCAGAAATATGCCAGAAATATGACAATCTAACATTATTCATAATGGGACACAAAACAATGTACCATCTTTCGGTGGCGGATTCGTATTTTTACACATAATTAATGTATTAGTTATCCCATGCCCAAGTGCTACTGAAACAAACGTCATTAAGAATTTATTTAAACACAATTAGTGTGTTTGTGCGCGCGCTCAGGAATCTTTGACATACGACAGCCTGCACTGTTCACTGATAAATTGATGTAACTAAATTATATATAGGTGTACATGATATAAAGCTATCTGTGAAGGTAACTGAATCCTGATAATACCATGTGGATTTTCGAAACTACAAGACAGTGAAGTTGCGATATGATTAGTACGAAATAATTTAGATTGGTCACACAAAATATAGAGAATGAGTTTACAAGTCTTTTGCTATTTGCAGAAAAATGATAGAATACTACCAGTTATTTCAAAAGTAAATCGATATATCAAAGCATTTGGAAGCTAGTATAATTATTTTTTCAAAACTAGAATTTTTGTAGTTCTTAGATGTAAACTAAGGTCTATGTCTGTCTAAAAGTATTTGATGCCTACGCCGTGCATGTGAAAAAGATCACGTTAATTAGAAACAAAGCATTTTTACATTTTCTTACCGTCATTTATCTCTATAGTTTGTGCTTCACTTGTGTCCATTATTGTAGATTGTAAGAGTTATTAGCAAAGAACATATTGTATACCTAACTTTTGAACATGATAGTAGATAATTCTTTAACATAGTCATCATATGTAAACATGAAATTTCCTTGGATTTGAATCTTAAGATCTTGAAGTTCCACTTGAAAAGTAGATGGTGAACTGATTCTTCAAGAATTAGTTACAAGAATGTGAGCAAAATACCAGATATTTTTTTGCAAATTCGAATTGAACAATTTTACGAGTTCCAAGTTATAATAGTTTATTTAAATACGGTTGAAGTTGTAAATAAAGTATTTGTTCCTTTTTGACTACCAGTCGAGTGGAATCTCTTTTAGTTGTGTTTTATATATAGTTTGAGATTAACTAACACATTGGAGTTTCTATATTACTCATTTTGCTGGATTAAAAATATTTTCCTATTTCTGTGAATTTAGTCAAGTTCATTGTGGATTATAGACTTATGGTACTTCATTCCATGCAAGACTACTGACACGTGAACACACTGGGTAGTGGATTCTATTCGGAACGCTTCATACCATTGGACATGTGATATAACTATTGTGATTATTTCCTATCTTATTCACAAGGTTGTAAATAATTTTTGCGTTTTCTCTATGTGTCCCAGAGAAATAAAAGTATTCATGTACCCAAGTTTTTGTATGCGGTAGCTCAGGTGTTCGAACGGCTAAGTTTTTGTGCTGTTACACAGACGAACTCCGCTGTAGAATTGCTTTTGGGCCAAATCGACGATATATACCTTGTATGCAAAATATCCACCTCCATGTCTCCATTTCCCGCAATATTTCAAGAAACGAAATCACAACAAGAGTCACGTTTGTAAATAGTATTGGTAGGTAAACCACAACATAATGTATCTTCGCAGCAGTCAAACTATAGTGCAATCTGATGCAATTTACTGGTATTTAAGTTGCATTGCAATCATGACTGTATTAGATGATGTTCTATTCTCTTTGCGTATGATTTCTTTCCTAATGTATTATGTTTCCTTCTCGACAAATTACTTTATTTTACAGATAGAGTTAAATGTTATAAACCAAATTATATGGGATATATAATATCCAGTTCGAAATATAAAACAACATAGAATGGGCCTTATCATAATAGATTTGTTTTCTTTGTTTGAATAAGAATCAAATGTAACAACTTTTGCATTTCAACAACGAAATAAACTCTACTCGGGATTCAAATTGGAAGCAAACCAAAACATATTTTGTGTTTGTTTATTTTTTATTTTTAATGTACATTTTAACCATTTCAGACTTTTAGTCATATGTCTATGATGTATGCAATACTTCAATGGTGCTTATATATCGAAATCCTTAAATACTTGTTCATATAACCAAAATGCGTTACTTATATATATATATATATATATATATATATATATATATGTATATATATATATATATATATATATATATATATATATGCGAGAGTATATATATATATATATGCATATATATATATATATATATATATATAGATGCACGCATCCGACCTAAATTCCAGTCTTTCGTCGACATCATTGTAGTCATGATTGTGTCTATATAGTAAACACTGTGTGGAATACTGAAAGGAATACGAAAAAGTGGTAAAATAAAATAAATGACAAACATACATTTTTCACGTCCATTTACTGTCGCCGAAATATAACACGATGTACGCACATGCATAAAACCAACCTTAGGGCGACCTGTCGCCGAATGGTTCATTTTCACCCAAAGGTTTATTATATATCTGGCTCAGATACAATTTATGTGTGTCACCTAACGGTATTACATAGAACGTAATTTCCCTATTACGATTACCAGCGAGACGGAAATAAAGAGATCACATAAGTTGGACGGTCTACATATCGGGGTTCTGCTGTAGGCATCCATAAAGTATTGGCTTATATGATCACTTCATGTTTTGGTATACTTATTAAACGGGACTGGAATAGGTGGCTGTAATCCGGAATAGCGTAGTAGTTTTAATTCGGACTGTATAATGTTTTAATGTTGAAGATAAACGTGGTTATTTAGATATAGATCAATATAGTATATATTTTGTAGGAGAGATGGTTTTATTTATAATTATTTTTAAACTGTACGTAACATTCATTATGTACATGAATTTCGGATGATTATACATACTTTTATTTTATGCTAGTCAGCGAATCTGTGGAATTTCCATTTAAAATATTTTATTTAATTAACGTGAGTCAATTATGAATGAGGTCACGGGTGGCAGAGTGGTCTAGGGCGCTCAGCATTATTAAATCACTGACACTAACCTCCGTCCGCATGAGTTCGAGTGTAGACTCGACTTCGGCATGCGAGAAAGCTTGCCAGTAGCTTCCTGTGAGTCTGTGGTTCTTCCCGGGTTCTTCTTCCACCACAAATACTAGCCGCCATGTACAGCCAAAGAAAATGGTGTTACACATACATATATAGACATCAAAATCCAACCAACCAATCAAATTAAAATGGTTTTTGCCCCAATGTGGTCGATAGACATTGATAACATTATGTTCAAGAAATTCGAAGATAAATTTTTGTAATATTCTTAGCTTAATGGTAAGTATCACCACATATCACTCAGGTGTACCAAGTTCGAATCCAGCAACGTCCTTTTCATTCTTCTTTTTGATGATGTGTATTCAACGTTGAGTTAGGAAAGAGAGCTATGTTACTACTCAGCAGTGGCCTTAGCACATGCAGGGACCGATTTGGATTCTTTTGGCGGGACCCGTAGG
>JAECUM010057819.1:0-13728 GCA_016617855.1 Megalonaias nervosa
AAAAGCCCAACAGAATGCAAATGAATAATGTATAAATGCGTCGTTGAGGGTTAAGATTTCGCTTTTAAGGCTACAACCCACAACGGCTGAATGAAAGTATATTATGTCCGTCATTAATAATAATAAGTTCATATTTAATGTAGAAATTTTCAAATCCATGAACTAAGCAGTTGTAATCATTATCAGATTCTCCTTCCTTATTGAATTCCTCTTGCTCAGTAACCATTTTGCTCTAGAATATAATTTGGAAATTTAAGTTTGTTTTCCCCTCCCCGTACACTACTTTAGAAGCAAATGCAGTAGCGTTTTCACTGAAGTTTTATCTTGTCTCCTTTACATTTTCTATCAATGGTCATGTATCATATACTCACGATTGGCGCCCAAGCTAATCAAAATTAGTAAAACATTTCTGTCAACCAATGAATTTGACCGTCTTATGCGCTCTATATTCTATTCAGCAAGGTTAGGATGCAAACAAGTCTAAAAAAAAAAAAAAAACCTTAATGATCCTATAACTATATTTTCTTCGATATTTATCAAGGAAAAAATGTAGGGTCATTGGCTTAAGAACGTAGCTAAGAAGGAACCTATTAGAAAAATCAAGTAGAAAACTTACTTAGGAATGGCCTCAGGAAACGTGGGGCCCGATTTCGATAATTTTGACGGGCCCCCTGGATTTACGCACGGGGACCCCTGTGAGCACGGCATTTGGAAATAAACTTTTAAACAAGTTTTATATGATATTGAAACTTAGACATTTCTTCCATCGCTTTAAAATTACTTTCTCTCTATAGATATATTTTTAAAACTTACTAACGCGCGGGGCCTATATATATATATATATATATATATATATATATATATATATATATATATATATATATATATATATATATATTGCTATGTATATATAATTTGATTATTTGTTTGTTACTTTTAAAATTTTTTTATTCCATTACATGCTATTATAAGGTAACTTTGTTTCCTAGATTTCAAATTGTTTCAGAAATTCAGTTCAGTTCTGTTTGACCTGATAATAGAAACACTGTATCTAGTTGCTGACCTTGATTCAGAATTAGTAAGGGTCCTGGTAAACAACTTTTTTATTTTTCTTTCCCAGAGTAAGAACCATTGATTTCAGTTAAGGCCATACTGAGAGTACGTGATGTTAGGCATGTAAAAAGCTTCTATTTTGTTCTGTAAGGGTGACCATGTGACCCTCAAATGCAAATGCAATTAGGTAAGGAAGAAAGAGAGAGAGAGACAAATGCAGTTAGAGAAAGAACAAATGCAATTAGAGAAAAAGAAAAAGAGATTACAAATGCAGTCACAAAAATCGGAGATAGTGGAGAGAGAGAGAGAGAGAGAGAGAGAGAGAGAGAGAGAGAGAGAGAGAGAGAGAGAGAGATGCAAATGCAAATGTAAAGAGAGAAGGAAGAGAGGGAATATCAATTTAGAATAAAAGAAATACATCTGGTAAGCGAAAAGCACATTCCCACTTTAGATAAAAATTCAAGTTTTGATGTTACTAAGAATATTAAGTTAGTGCCCCCTTTCAGAGAAAAAGAAGCAGACAAATATTTTCCTCGTTTTGAAAAATTGCTGAAAATTTGAAATGGCCAAGGGAGCATTGGACTCTATTATTACACTGTGTACTTACTGGTAAAGCTAGTGATATTTACCATTCACTGTCACTACAGCAAAGTGTTGGCTATGATCTGGTTAAGGAATGGAGATAAAGGGTTATAAATTAGTCCCTGAGGCTTATCGGCAAAAATTCAGGAACTGTAAAAAAGAAGCTGGACAAACTTGTGTCGAATTTGCAAGAGAAAAAGAGCAGTTATTTGATAGATGGTGCTTAGCCAAGAAAGTTGATCAAGATAATGAAAGTCTTAGAAAACTTGTATTACTTGAAGAGTTCAAGAACTGTGTCCATAGTGACATTAAGACTTATCTTGACGAGCATACGATCGAAACCTTGGAAAATGCTGCTTGTGCCTCTGAGGAGTGTTCCTTAGCTCATAAGGTTCCTTTTGTAGGTAAGTCTTCAACTCAGCAGTCTTCTGGTTAAAAGGTATTTCAGCCTAATACGCGCCCTTCTAAATTTCATTCTGGCACAACTTTTAGAAATCAAGCTTCTGATAAGCTTGATCAAAAATCCTTGTCTCTTCCTACATGTACCTACTGCAGAAGAAGTTATTTCTGATTGTTTCAAATTGAAAAATAAGCATCAGAATCAAGACAGACCTGTCCCAAATGCTCTTATTTCTAAGAGGTCATGGTCACGGTCATGTATTGATAGCATTACATTTGTTGGGTCTAATAAACCTCAGTCTGATTTTATTATGGAGAATTATGAACCATTCATGTTGAAGGGTTCTATATCACTCTTGGGTGATTTGGCCAATCCTATCCCTATTAAAATTTTAAGGGACATTGGAGCTTCTCAGAGTCTTTTATTATCAGGTACTTTGCCTTTTTCTGAGAAGTCTTCTTCTAGTGAGGGTGTTCTTATTCAGGGAGTAGAGTGCGGCTTTTTTAATGTTCCTCTCCATTCTGTAAATTTGTCATCAGACTTAGTCTCAGGACCCGTGACAGTCGGAATAGTGATTTCTTTACCAAGGCATTCGTTTATTACTAGGCAATGACCTAGCTGGAGACAAGGTTGTGGTTAATCCACTTGTAACTGACAAGCCTTGTTTGGATCAGAAAGTTGATCCTACTGGAAAGAATTCCCTGATTTATATCTAGCTTGTGCAGTTACTAGAGCTATGGCAAAGAAAGGTCTTGAGAATTACATTGATCAGGAAAGTATTCCTTTAGCTGACACATGTATTGGTCAGGCTTTTGATGAGGTCACTTTCATTCCTTGTTTGGATCAATCAAAAGGTATAGGGTTGTTCAACCAGCTATAAATATCGTATGATGTCATTTACCCGCTAGTCATTGCGCCGTCCGCCATATTGTTTTCGGACAAACATAGATACAGCCCTCAGTAAACCTTCTTGTTGTTTTCATCGTATTCTAAGCGATAACATTTGTTTTTACGTTTAAATAATGGTTGTAAAACACTGTTGTTATGGTATTTGCCGTAGTGACTCTAGATATGTACATAAAGATTACATGAAGAGAGTTACTTTCATTTCATTCCCTAATCCAAAGAAAGATCTTGACAGGTGTCGTCGATGGGTTGGAGCTTGCGGAAGGGAAACCTTTGACGTTGAAAAAGTCACAAAGGACACTTTTATTTGTACTCTTCACTTCGTTGGTGGGAATGGACCCAGCGAGCAGCATCCCGACCCTATGTCTGCAACTTTAACTTTTACAGGTAAGTGTTGTATGTATACATGTCGGTAACACATACCAATGCTACTGCACATACCGTTTCCTTGGAAACGTGTAATAAATAACCTTGTCATATTGAAAACTCTGCATGTAAATATGAATGTGTTATTAAGACGTTTGTCTTGTGATAAAATTATCCTGCAATGTGGGTATGTATATTCTAGTGTGTATACTATTTACCCCATTTGTTTAACTATGTTTAATTGGAACATTTTGACATGTACATAATTACATTCCGAATAGCCCCAGTTAATATAAGAAAATTGTGATACCCGACTAAGTTTCCATTTGTCCATTCATTTTTCTTACCATCAATTTTTATGACTCCACCTTAATTGCTTCATGGAATTCACAAAACTTTGTAGTTATCATGATGATGTAATAACCTTGTGCAGTAGGAGTATCACATGCATTATTGGATCCCACACTGATTTGTGTGTGTGTGTGTGTGTGTGTGTGTGTGTGTGTGTGTGTGTGTGTGTGTGTACTTGAGAATAAGGTTTAGTATACAGAAACTTGCCCTCAGCATACACCATCCACCCTCTCCCATTTCTGATCCCATTCCTTCTTTTACTGATTTGTTTTTCTTTACAGTTTCGACGTTTCTGCAACAAGAGAAAACCACCCAGAGAGAGAGAGAGAGAGAGAGAGAGAGAGAGAGACAGAGAGAGACAGAGAGAAATAGTTCGACTAAGAAGCAGCTGAAATTGGACACACAGGATGTAGCACAAGCACTGCTTGATTTGGCTTGTAGCCCAGGGATGCCTCTTGCAGAGGTGGACTCTCCAAGACAACTGGATACCATCCCACTTATGACAAGCTCTCATGATAACGACTGCACATGTGACAGTGTCATTGTGAGTGAAATGCCATGTACACAAGATGTTGGATGCCAGAAATTGATATCCAAGGATAAGCATGATCTTAGTTTAAGATTAGAGAACAAGTTGTTACAAAATGAGAACAAGCTGCTGAAATCGGAGCTTCATTTGCTACAAAGTGCATCAAATAGAGAAATAGAAATACCCGAAAAAATACAGCAGCATATTTGCCATACCCACTTAGACATATCAGAAGTTGAAGAGGATGATCAGAAATGTAAATTTTATACAGGCTTGTCATGGGTCCAATTCGTGACATTGTGGAGCTTTATAAGCCCTGCTGTCGAACATTTGAAATATTGGTACAGCAAAGGCAGCAAATCGAAAGTCAGTTCTCATGTAAATTGTTGCCTGTCTCCCAAAAAAGCCTTACTAATGCATTGATGCGTCTTAAACTTGGGCTTGGTAATCAGGACCTAGCCTATAGATTTGGTGTTAGCAAGGCTACTCTGTCAAATATTATAACAACATGGGTCGAGTTTTTGTTCACCCAGTTTTTACCCTTGAAGGATTTCATGTTTGCAGAGAGATGCCATGTTAAGGAAAAAATGCCCAGATCCTTTAAAAAATACAAGAATATAAGATGTATAATTGATTGCACAGAATGTTTTGTTCAGCGATCAAGCTATTTTCAAAGACAAGGAAACCTCTATTCCAGCTATAAAGCCCATTCAACTTACAAAGTACTCATAGCTGTTGCCCCTAATGGTGCAATAATGTATGTAAGCAATGTTTTTGAAGGGTCCATTTCTGACAAGGAAATTGTACTTAAATCTGGATTCTTAAAATATTTGAACCCTGGAGATGTTGTTATGGCAGATGGGGGCTTTAATACCAAGAACATTTTTAAGGAGATTCAAGTTGAACTTATCATTCCTCCCTTTCTAAGGGACAGGAAGGTTTTCACTGCACAAGAGGAGGCACTAACCAAAGATGTGGCTAAACATCGAATTCATGTGGAACGGGCAATCGAAGGAGTGAAAAGCTTTCATTTATTACACAAGACCATGCCACTGACTCTGGAACCAATAATAACTCAAATTGTTTATGTCGTTTGTTGTCTTGTAAATTTCCAGGAACCTCTTGTTAAATGATTATCTGCCAATGACCTTCCAATAATTTATTGGCAGCCATGAATGAGAAATGAAAAATCATTGTTGAAGTTGATTTTTGTACAATTTAATTTTATTGGCATATAAATCACAATAGAAAATACATTGTCAGGTTCTAAAATACACTTGCCAATTATAAAGAGCATAGAACATTTTGGTACATGCAGCTTTTATGAAAACAAACAATAATGATACTTTGATTGAAAACAAAAATATAGTCTTAATCACATTTCAGCCTGTTACAGGCACACACTACATGTCAATGTAAATATCATCTTGTACATCATTAAACATTTTCCCACAAATACATACTTATTTTAAATTTGTATTAGTCGTCTTGTACAATAATAAATTGATTAATTCATTATCTTTCTCTTACTGTCAAGATTCTTCCTAATGAAATGAATTATTTGCAGTCCTGATTATTTATCACAAACTCTTTGGCATCAGCCTTCTTGGAATTCTCATTTCAAAGAATTCTGGATATAACCATTTGTGATAGAATGAAATTAGCTTTTCCGAAAGTGATCCCCAAAACTCTGGGTGAAATTGTACTCTTATTTTTTCAAAATGTATATCAGCCCATACCACAAGGTCACACCATTTAAGTCCCATTATACCAAGTTGTGTTTGAATTTGAAAGTAATATGTGTGATTTTTTCAACATGTCTATTGGATCTTCGCATACAGAAGCCACTTTGTTGCTTCTTGGTTAATTGTTCATCAAACTTTCTAATATAATTTCACTGAAGAATCTGTGGACATTTTATTTCAAGCAGTCCATACTTATTTTCTTCTCCAGGATCTAAAACTAATCCATCAGGACTACAAGCTAGTTCTGGGTACTTTGAATTGACCCATAATCCTGTTTTCACTGTAGAAAATCCTTCAGTTTCCATTCTAGATTTAGTTAAATAACCTGTGAATGCATTTTTTTCATTCTCTGTTCCATACAACATTGCATGAGACTTTAAAGCCTTCTCCTCCCACAAAATTTTATTTAAAATGGAACGACCAGACTGTGGGTTGCTTGCAGTTGACACAGTCTTACTCACTGAGGCTGTGACCCTAACGCGCCTCTCCAAATACCATTCATCACTTCCCTGCTCCTTTACAATTTCCTGTGGGTAAGGGCTGCTGGGTAACAAAATGTTTTGGAGAAGAGCACTCCTTTTTTCACGCATAAGTGCTTTTGATTCCGCATCTAGTTCATAATCTGCATATTGCCTATAAAGGATGGACTGCCACATATTTTCTGATGATGACTTAGAGTTACTTTCAATAGCATTTAATAGATCTGTAACAGCTTTCAGAGGAGTTCGCTGACTGTATGCTGATGTTGAATCATACTGTATGACATCACTGACTATTCGTTTCTTGATATTATCATAATTCACATCTGACACACACTTTGGGTCCTTATATCTTTTACGTCCCTTGTTCCATTCACATCATTTTGATGTGCATGATTGAGCATCAGTTCCATTCTTTTCAATATAGTCCAGCATTGCAAAAAGAAGCGAACAAACATGGCTACACCTGCCCATTGAAGATGCAATGCATGTACAGGAGGCATCCCTAACAAACCCACTGTCTTTAGAAATTTGTACCATTGTATCATACATAGTACTCGTTACATAAGAAGCCATGGCTTTTGCTTTTAAATAATATGTACCTTTCTTCTTGCAGTCTTTCATTGACTGTACATGGCCACTTTTAAATTTGTTTCTTCCTCTATTTAAAGGTTTAGCTGTATGTAAGTCCTGCACATCATCATCATTCTCATTCTCTTCAGTATTTAGGGTTTGTCCCGTAAACTGCACTGATTCTATAATGTGATGATGCACATGTCCTGCATTAAAATGCTTAGGAAGATCAACTGAAGGAAAAATATTCCATCCTGTGATAGGGGGAATAGAAGCTTTAGGTCTGTCTTGGTGCTGTGCCTCAGTCTCTTGAAGTTTCTTCAGTCTGAGATCATACCATTTACCACCATCAACAGATATAGAAATGGACTGACTGTTTCCTGCTTCTATGCATTGTCTGACCCTGCAAAGATAGATGAATAATAATAATAATAATAATAATAATAATAATAATAATAATAATAACAACACCAATAATAATAATAATAATAATAATAATAATAATAATAATAATAATAATAACACCAATATTAATAATAATAATAGAGTACAACAAAACTAACCATTTAAAATTTAATTTTCACGCCACACACCTCGGAAAAACCCTGTGATCCTAACCGACAGAAAAAAATACTCCATATTACAGAACAAACTAATTCATCATTAAATTGCCCTTTGATACAGAAATGCTACAGGCACATAAGGGCTTGGAGTGATAAAGAGATCTTTAAAGAGATCAGGGTAACAGACCTTTGTTCTCACGGCCGATTAAAAGATAATATTTTGCGTCTGCAAGCTAATGAATTGGAAGGGGGGGGGCGATATGCTGCTTTCCTGCTCTGATTTTTAATACAAGGAACATGTTTTTTTTACAAACTAATTCACCTCTTACACTTAAAGCGAAATTGTAGTGATGGTTTGGTGGTATATTTACTTATATTTTTGTTTGTTTTGGGGAAGACATTATATATGCACAATGCACGTTCTACTTAACCGTTCTATTGGAAGCATCGAATGCATGCAGTATATACACACTGAATTTTACATACCTTTTGATCAAATCGCTTAGATTTCCACTGCTGCTGAGATCTCTGCATTGTAACCATCTATCAAAGCATAAGGTAATTTTCCATCAGGAACATTATCTTATGTCAGTGAAACGTAATGGTACTGAGCCGCCATATTGTAATGTTTGTCCGAAGATGGGGGCTACATTCTATTTTTAGGTATGAGGTAGTGATTGGTGATGTCACACGAGGTCCACGGTTGAACAACTTTGTTGATCACAGTGATCCTCTTTTAACTACTCATTCTCTTTATTCTAATCAGGGTGACAAACGACAATCACTTGTTGTCGAACAGGAAAAAGATCCTGAAATCTCCTGTTTGTTTCAAAGGGCCATTAGTGAAACTGAAGCCACTGAAGTACATGTCTGTTATTTCATTAAAAATGGAATTCTTATGAGAAAATGGAGACCTCCCGACGTACCTGCTGGTGATGAGTGGTCAGTGAACTATCAAATTTTAGTTCCAAAATCATACAGACAGGAAATTCATAGTCTGGCCCATGAAACTCCTTTGGCTGGTCATTTAGGGATTAATAAGACTTATCACAAGATCTTGAATCACTTTTATTGGCCAAAAATCAAAAGTGATGTTTGTAAATACTGTAGATCTTGTCATACTTTAGTAGTATAGTGGGTTACCGTAGCGTCAATGGGAATTAGCATTACAGACCCCCCCTGGGCCAGTATAGCGTCAAGAAAGTAGGTCAACACCCTGGGCCTGTATAGCGTCAAGAAAGTAGGTCAACACCCTGGGCCTGTATAGCGTCAATGGAAATTTTTGTAGAGCGGTGACTAGGAGACTGGGGGTTTGTAGAGCGATAAGCGACAGGTGGCATGTTTCTTTTTTTTAGTAGAGGAAGGGTTTTATATATATATATATATATTCGTTTAGGGGGAGACCAAATGAAAATTAAGATCTTTTCGAGGTATTGGAAGTGGCCCTGAAAAGGGCCGTTGTTTGTTATGTGATGTTAACACTATTCTGTTAACATACAGGACATCGCATAGGTCTTCTTATCTTCCTCAAATTTCTCAAAGTTTGTCTTAAGCTGTGTCTCACTTCTGGTCCGTAGATGAGAGTCCGCTTAAGACAGCCTTGTCTTTCCACATAACATCTTCTTTTCCAAAGAGTGGCCCCGGTGATCCGGATGACAGTCCATTTTGTTTTCACATACATGGGTAAGTCTGTACGGAACAGCATTGAGGATACCAAAGTAGAGGATTCTACGTCGATCAACATCTTCTCTGTGACGAGAACAGGTGAAGGGAATGAAGTGAACCGCGTTTATTTATAGTGGGAGACCGGATCGAAACGGATTGAAAGGGTTCACCAATCCCAACACGCGTTACAAAATTCAGTCACTTCGCGGAGTCTGTCTTCCAATCCGAAGAGAGCTACCTGTGACGTCACATTTCCTATATAGGCACACTAGCGTCTGTGCGCAGTGAATCGATGCGGTATTGTTTTGTGAAACATGACGGAACCTAAGAAGACAATGAATTAGGGTGCACCGGCTGTGGAGACGAGAAGTAATGGTACAGCAGCAGCTACCAAAGTGAACACAGTGCTACTTCCCGAAGAGGAGGTTGATTTCAACTGGGATTTAGTGGATTTTTTATCTTCTTCCCAAGAATTTGTTCCGGTACCAGTACCTTCGCCACTTTCTCCTTCAGTACCACGTGTCGACGATTTTAAACAAAGACAGAGAGAAGAATTGGAGAAATTTTTACAGCAGCAGAAAGAAGCAGAGCAAGCATTTCTTCTTGAACAGAAACAGCGAGAAGAAGAGGAAGAGGCAAGAAGGAAACAACAGGAAGAAGAAGCAGTAGAGAAGAAACAAAGTCTAGGAGAGAAGGAGAACAGCGAAAGTCAAACGGTCACGGTACTCTTGGACATTTTGGCCGAGTTAAGAAGTCTGAAACAAATGTATCAGACTTCTTTATTACGACCCAAGAGAGAAAGACCTTCCCGAGCCAAACAACCTAACCCTGTGACTACACCACAGATACCACCCCTAGTGATATCTACTAAATCATTGACAGGAGCAAGTCCACAAGTAGGCCTTGGCCGTGGCAAAGGCTTAAGACAGTTAAAGCGAATTGATTCTCGTTCCTGAGGTTGTTCTAAGGAAAAAAACAAACACTCAACAGTCCTTTTCAGGGCTACCCAATACTCTCGAAAAGAGTGACTATTCATTTTGCCAAAATCAATTAAAACTCAAAATCCCTTCTTTAACCCTATGATGTACGTGTTGTGAGTGTATGAGTGTAGGTCCTTATTATTCTAAACAATCAAAACCAAGAGACACTTACGTTTTTTTCAGTTTGGCTATTCTGTTACAAATTTTTTACAATTCAATATCACAACATAACACAACACAACACTTTTAAAAAAGTTCATAGATTTCTTCTTGTCTTTTTCTTTCACTCTCTCTGTTTTTTCAATTTCTTCACTTTTACACTTTTTTCCTCTTCTTCGTCTTCTTCTTCCTCACATTTTTCTCGTCTTCTTTTCTTTTCTGTCTTCTCTTTCTGAACGTGTCTGGGTTCTTCTTTTGTCAAGGCTACCTCTGTTTCTTCTTCCTCCTTCTCCTGCTCCTGTTGTTTCTTAGGGCACTCTGAAGACCAATGTCCTTTCTCTTGACAATGATAACAGGTATCTTGACTTTTGTTTCTTTTGACACTGGCCTTGCTTCTTTGACGGTCTGGACATTCTGTAGCCCAATGCCCTTTCTTTTGACAGATATAGCAAGTATCTTGACTTTTATCTCGAAAGGAAGGAGAGTAGTCCGTCGGCTTGTCTGAAGAAAACTTTCTTATCACACCTCGCAATGCTCTAATCAGAAGTTCTATCTGTGTGGGTTCTTCCATTGTGCTGGTCGGCTTGAGAGCGAAATGAATACTGAGAGGGGAGTCACTAGCCCTTTATATATGCCCTGGTCTGACATAGATATATAGGGGTTCATGGTGTTTCACAGGTAGTCATTTGACTTTTTGCCGTCAAGATGAAACGATCGCATCATTTCGAAAAGAAAGAAGAAGAAGAAAGTAAGAGGCAGAAACGTGATTTATCGCCTCGCACAGTAGCTGAAGTCTTGGCACAAATTCATGCCAGCGATTTTGAAGATGAGATGAGTGAACCAGAATCGAAGCCTAAAGAGTCTACACCAAATCAAAGTCCATTACCACCCGTAAACCCTGAAAAGTACTACCATATTCGGGAGACGGACAAACGCTCTTCCAGAAAATTTAGAACCACAGCCTACACGTACGCAGTGAAATTTAAAGATTTCAAGTCTGACGTACCCTTGGAAAAAGCAGAAGGGTTCATCACCGATGTGTGGGATTCTTTGTTAACCACACTAAAACGGCAATGTCGAGCCAAAGAAGACGATCGCTTGAGACTTTCTATTCATCACGACAATTTGAAGTCTCCCGTTTGGATCGAGTTTAGCAGCCCAGCAGAATTGACATCTTCCAAAGTCATCGACAAGATTCAACACGTGCAACAATCCAACGACAAGTTCCACATCACCGACGGAAAAGCGACACTGTACATGACCCACGTGTCTCTTCCCCAAGGGACAGGTAAAAAAAAGTTGATGTTGGTAGACAACTTGCGTAACCTCAAGCGTAGTCTCGTCCAAATTAACAATCCAAAAGACAAGATGTGTTTAGCCCGTGCCATCGTGGTGGGACAAACGTATGCCGACAAGAACGATACGGTAGAATGGAAAAGAGCCTGGAAAACTATTCAACAATCGGACCGAGCCAAACAACGAAAAGAAGCAGAACTCCTGTTACAGCAAGCGGGGTTAGCTAAAGACACACCCTGTGGCATTCCTGAAATGCAAAAGTTGCAAGACGTCTTGGCTCCACGTTACACCTTGAAAGTTCACCCTCAAGAAGTGCGCGGACCTCTGTTGTTTCGAGGTCAAGATTTTAAAGACGGAAAATACATTCACGTCTATCATCACGATGAACATTTTGATGCCATTACCAGTATCACTGCATTCCTGTCATACACTTATTACTGTGAGAAATGTGACTATGGCTATAACAATCGAGAGCAACACAAGCATTGTGGATCGAAATGCTCAGGATGTTTAGCTTCTACACCCTGTCTGGACGAAGGACAAGAACGAGTGCATTGCTCTGTTTGTCAGCGCACGTTTGTCAGTCCTGCCTGTTACCAACAACACCTAAAGACGCAAGGTTCGCAGCAGAAATGTGCTTGTCAGCTCTTGAGATTGTGCCCTACTTGTGGACAAGGCATACGTACCAACAATGCCAAGGCGCACGTCTGTTCAGGAAAGAAGCGATGTCACATTTGTCGCCAAACCGTGGACTTGGAACACCAATGCTACATTCAAAAATACCATTCCAAACATGAAGAAGAAGAAGATAATGACCAGAAGAAGAAAGGGAATTTCATCTTTTTCGATTTCGAATGCATGCAAGAGACTGGCATTCACATTCCTAATTTCTGCGTGGCTCACCGAGCGTGCGAGAAGTGCATCCAAGAGCCTATCTTGACTCATTGCCCTTACTGCAGCAAGATTCCTGGAGGACGTGAAAAAATCTTTCGGGGATCGAACACACTGGCCGATTTTGCCCAATGGATCTTAAACCCTATCGACGAGACGTGGAGCCAAGAAGATATCGAACGTTACGGAGATTGTCATCGCCATGCCACGGTGATGGCTCACAATTTCTCGGGATACGATGGACAATTTCTGTTGAGATACTATACGGAACAAAGTACCGAACGTCCGAAAGTCACTTTGAACGGAGTCAAAATCATTTCCATGCAAGTGGGACAAGTACAGTTTAAAGATTCAATGAGTTACTTGGCTATGCCTTTGAGCCGCATGCCTAAAACGTTTGGCATGACAGAAATGGCCAAAGGCTATTTTCCACACTTTTTCAATACCGAAGCCAATCAACACGCCGTTCTACCCCATTTGCCTGAGGCTCACTACTACGACCCCGACAACATGCGTACCGAACAACGAGAAGCTTTCTACGCATGGTACCAGACTCACGCTTCGGACCCTTTTGACTTTCAAGAAGAAATGTTAAAATATTGTCGTTCCGACGTAGACATTTTACGTCGCTGCTGTGGAAAATTTCGAGAACTGTTCATGGAACACGGAGGGATCGATCCTTTGAAAGAAGCTTGTACCATTGCCAAAGCGTGTTCCTTAGTGTATCGTCAACGATTCATGCCCGAAAACACCCTAGCTGTCATCAGTCCTCAAACGACCAATTTTGTCAAACGTCAATACTCGGTCAAAGCCCTACGCTGGTTACATTACTTGTGTGAGAAGGAAGACAAATGGATCCAACACGCTCGCAACGGAGGAGGCGAAAAGACCATCGGAAGGTATTCAGTAGACGGCTGGGACTTAGAAAACCCCAAGATTGTGTACGAGTTTAACGGGTGCTTATTTCACGGATGTCCCATCTGCTACCCTCAACGTGACACTAAAAACCAGTTTTTACAACAGACCATGGAAGACTTGTACCAGGCCACTTGTCAGCGACGCTTGAAGTTAGAAGAGCAAGGATACCAAGTAGTGGAAATGTGGGAACACGAGTACGATCAGCGATTGAAAGCCGATCCCGAGTTTAAGCGCATCGTGGAAAGTTACAAGCTGGTGGATCCTATGAACCC
>JAECUM010057820.1:0-28910 GCA_016617855.1 Megalonaias nervosa
TATATATATATATATATATATTGTTACGTATATGTAATTAAATTGCTTGTTTTAAAATTCTTTTATTTTATTTTTGTTTCATGATATTTTATTGTAATGATTATTTTTACTGGATTTGATATTTTTGAAAAAAATATCAGTCTGATTAGAACGTAAAAGTATGACTTAAGCACTATTTTTAGCTCACTTTGGTTCATAGATTTTGTAAACATCTGGTGAATACGATTGGCTATTACCAAGGTCATTTTCGGCCCACGTGTTAGCTGAATTGTAACAGCCTTTTTTTATTTCCAGTGTGAGAATTTGATTCTTAGATAGGGCTATTCTTGCTTCCGTGATAAATGTCATTTTTTTATTGCGCTGTTCAAATTAGTAAATCACGTAGCAGTCACGTGAGACACCATATGATCTAAAATCGAGGCTTAAAACAGAAATTTTCTACTAGATCATTGGAGTTGTATTTTAAAACCTTGAGGGCTCAAGAGGTTATTATTGTTGTTGCCAGCTTGTTCTGAAGTTCGTTTATTTTTTGGAATTTAATAATTCATTCTCTAGAAAAATACACAAATCCATCATATTTATTAAAGTTCTCGGAGAAAGACATTCAGTGGAAATTCTGGAATTCTAAACGGAAACATTATAAACTGTGATTAAATCGAGGATCTATTGCCACCAGTACCAACGACCTTATCTGACGTCCTCGCCTCCATATTGGAACGTCATCGAGATTTGAACCTGTATTCAATTAGAACTGTTTAGTGATAGGACTTACATTTTTCAATTGTAGGATTAATTTTTGGATTATATTCACAAACCGTAAGTCCTATTTCATATTTTACGTTGTTTTCTACGGAAATAAATTATACTGTTAAAATTTACAAAGCTTGTTGGCTTCACTCTTTTCTTTTGTTACATTTGTACGAGCCTACACGTAACTATATCTATATTTGTGATAACTAGTTATTTGTGTTGTGGTTTCTTTTCTTTCCTGTTTTTGTTTTGACATTAGAACACTGGACTGGATAAATTAGTTTTATCGTTGTACAGCATTGTCATTTGCAGAGATAATGGGTGCTTTAGAGACCAGTATACACCGAGTCTGTTTAATGTGGCTAGTGTCTACATAACGGTATATTAGACCAAAGTTTTTGACTGCATACATTATGCTTTGAACCCATTATCAGGATACCAAGAAATTGGTTAGAGATTTAAACTCAAAATTCATTTAATTAATGAAGTTTAGAAAACTGAATTACTAACTGTAGTACAATAGATAGTTCAGTATGTACAGATAGACAAGTGAGCACCGAATATAAATATTCCAGACTCTTGATTTTAGAGAACATCAATGTTCTGGACTAAAATTCTCATTATTATTATTACCAAAATGCATGAAGAATTGTTTTCGTCATAAAATGCTGCTTATGGCCTAAAGCAAGCCTTCTTACCTCTTTTAGGAACTCCTGTCAAGGTTGTTCAAGACTGACCAGAATTCATTTTATTGCAAATAGCGTGTGCATAAAAAGATTTCATGTTCAAGTTTCTCCAAGTTTTGTTAAAAATCCACTTCTCCTTGACCGCTCCGGTGGCCTAGTGGTTAGAGCGTCCGCCTCTGATGCGGGAGGTCGTGGGTTCGATCCCCGGCCGAGTCATACCAAAGATTTACAAAAATGGTACTAACAGCTGCCTCGCTTGGCGCTCAGCATTAAGAGGTTAGTGTTAGGACTGGTCGACCTGGTGTCAGGATAATGTGACTGGATGGGACATCATGCTACATGTCTGCGGCATGATGACCCAGTGCTAGACATCACTATAAACTGCCACACTGCAGACATCGTAGCGATATGACTGAAAAATTGTTAAAGCTACGTTAAAAATCATAATCACATCACATCACATCACTTCTCCTTGCCACTAAATACATTAAGTGTCAGTGGCATTTCATTTTCACCACACAGACTCCATATTGCGATACACTGCATCAAAGTCTATTGACAAAATGGTATGGAATTGTTTTTATTTGAAGTTATTCTTCCACAATCTCACTGCTAAATGGTACATGATAGTTAACTGAAGGAATTTGACGTCACTATTTCCATATTTTGTTTTAGCCATTTCTTCAGAATACCATTCCCCACCAACCTGTATTAAATTGTTCATTACCAATAGCCCTTAACTGCACATCTTAGCTCTGTTACGTGTAGGCTCGTACAAAAATAACAAGAGAAAAGAGTGCAGTCAACAAGCTTTGTAAATTTTAACAAAATAATTTATTTCCCTAGAAAACAATGTAAAATATAGAAAATAGGACATGCGGTTTGTGAATATAATTCAAAATTTAATCCTAAGATTGAAAAGTACAAGTCCTATCACTAAAGTTTTAATCGAATCCAGGTTCGAATCTCGATGAAATTCCAATATGGAGGCGATGACGTCAGACGATGTCGGTACTGATGGTAAGATCCTTGGTTGAATCACTTTGTCTCCGTGTAGAATTCCAGAATAAATTTCCACTGAATTTCTTTGTCCCAGAACTTTTTATAAAAAAGTACACTTGTTTAGTCTTCTAGAGAATAAATTATTAAATTCCAAAAAATAGATGAATTTCAAAACCATTTGGCAACAATAGAAACACCTTGTTCCCTCAAGGTTTAAGAATACGACTAATTAAATCTACTAGCGTCTGTTTAAAGCCGCGATTTTAGATCACATGGTGTCTCACGTGACAGGCAACGTGATTTCTAATTTGAACATCGCAATAAAAATTTTAAAAAATGCCATTTATCACCTATGCAAGAATAGCCCTATCTAAGAATCAAATTCTCACGCTGTAAATGAATTTAAAAATAAAACCGTTTACAACAGAGCTAACACGTAGATAATAAAAGACCATGGCAATAGCCAATCGTTTTCACTCGATGTTTACAAAAACTGAGCTACAAATAGTGCTGAAGAAATCTTATCTAATCGGGTCAAGCCAATTTTCGGAAAACAGGTTCAAATCCAATGAAAATTATCATTGCAATAAAATGTAATGAAACAAAATTAAAATGAAAAAGAATTTAAAACTAACACACAAGTAATTTAACTACATATTCGTAACAATTCCCCCCATAAAGAAAAAGAAAGATTTATGTAATAAAGTTTTCTTTTTACCATATGTAAATTATACATGATGTAAAACAAAATTACATAGGAAAACTCTTATGAATTATATAAAGTGTACATAAAATATTTCTATACACGGGACAGTGCATCTGCAATCAAACTATCTTTTCCTTTGATGTTCCTGATGTTAAGATTATATTCCTGCAAAAACAAACTCCACCTTAATATTCTTTGGTTTTTATTTTTCATCTTGTCGATGAAAGTAAGGGGGTTGTGATCACTAAATACAACAACTCGAGAAGGACCCGAGCTAATGTAAACTTCAAAATGCTGTAATGCCAATATTAAAGCCCAACATTCCTTCTCGATTGTTGTCATTCCTTTTGGTGCTTATTTAATTAGAGTAATAGCACACTGGGTGATCAACACCATTTCTATCTTCTTGAATCAATACTGCTCCAACCACAACATCACTTGCATCGACAGAAAATTTAAAAGATTGATTGAAATTTAGAGCTGTGAGAACCGGCGCCCTTTTGAGTATGGCTTTTAATCTACCAAAAGTCTCCTGACATTTTTCAGTCCAAAAAAAAACTTGGATTTTTTTACTTAGCAAGTTTGTCAGAGGTTCAGCAATATTAGAAAAATTTGAACAAAACTTTCGATAATATCCGGCCATACCCAAAAATCAGGGAAATCAGAGATAGCCTTGACCTTAGTATTTATAGGTTTAACTTGACCATGTCCCACAATATGTCCTAGAAAAGTTACACAAGCACGGCAAAACTCAGTTTTGGATAAATTGTCAAATTTGCATCAGTGAGTCTTTCAAAGAATTTTCGAATCGTGTCTAGATGTCCTTTCCAGGTGTCGTTGTAGATGACATCATCGATGTTAGCATCACAATTATCTAGACCGGAAGTAATCATTTTCATCAAGCGTTGAAAAGTACTTGCGAAACATTTCATCACAAAAACGGCATTACTTTATATTGACACAGTCCATCTGGAGTCACAAATGCCGAAATTTCCTTTGCTCTTTCCGTTAGTGGAATTTGCCAATATCCTTTCAGAAGGTCAAATTTGGTGACGTACTTGGCATTTCTTCCAATTTGATCAATAGTCATCGATTCTTGGTAATGGAAATGAATCTGTTTTTGTCACTGTTCACCTTCCTATAATCAGTACACATACGGAAAGTTTTATCCGGTTTCGGAACAAGTATAAATGGTGAACTCCAATCACTTTTACTGGGCTCAATGAAATCGTTCTCCAGCAAATATTGAATTTCCTTTTTCAAGTATTCCTGTTTGAGAGGGTTCATCCTGTATGGGTGTTGTTTCACAGGTTTTGAATCTACAATTTCAACGTCATGAAAAATTTTGTTTGTCCTTGTTGGAATATCTGGAAAGAAGTGCTCATATTCGAATAATAACTATTTAAGTTCATCCCTTTCTTGTTGTTGTAAATGTAAAAGTTTCTGGTCCAGATTTTTCATAATTTCCGAATTCCGAAGATTTGTTGCTCCAAGATCAAGTGTCGATTGAATTTCTTCACTTAAATCCTCAGTTGGTGGGACAGGTACAACAAAATTATATGTATAATTTACTTGGCTATCTCTTTCAATATACTAGAACTTCTATAATTTATTTAGATCAGAGTACTATTATTATAATTTTAACTCATTCATTTTCTTTACTTTGTAAGGGCCGTAAAATCTAACTTGAAGAAAATTTTGAAGAATGAGCAAGAGAGAATGAAGTCTATTACAAAACTCAAAACTTCTCAATTAAAGTTCTGTGAAACCACAATTTCACTTTTGACTTGAATTGCTGGATGCCAAATTCAAGCATAACCAGCTGGAAAATTCCAGACATAAAATTTGACCTTTGACGAGATTGGTCAGATTTAGGAAGGCCAAACTGAGTAAAAAAAAAGTTATGAAAGCTTTTACTATGGTTTTGCTTTTAAGATTCCTCAAAGGAATTGCCTCTGGGAATCTTGTTGACGCACACATAATGGTCAACAAATATTGGTTGCCTGACTTGGTCTTAGGTAAGGGACCAACACAATCTACCATAATTCTGCTAAATGGTTCGTCAAATGCAGGAATAGGTTGCAGATGAGCCTTAGGTATCTTCTGATTGGGTTTTCCTACTATTTGACAAGTATGACAAGATCTACAAAATTTACAAACATCACTTTTGATTTTTGGCCAATAAAAGTGAGTCAAGATCTTGTGTTAAGTTTTATTTATCCCTAAATGACCAGCCAGAGGAGTTTCATGGGCCAAACTAAGTATTTCCTGTCTGTAAGATTTTGGAACTACAATCTGATAGTTCACTGACCACTCGTCATTAGCAGGTAAGTCTTGAGGTCTCCATTTTCTCATAAGAATTCCATTTTTAATGAAATAACAGACATGTACTTCAGTGGCTTCAGTTTCACTAATGGCCCTCTGAAACAAACAGGAGATCTCAGGATCTTTTTCCTGTTCGACGACAAGTGATTGCCGTTTGTCACCCTGATTAGATAAAAGAATGAGTATTTATAAGAGAATTACTGTGATGAATACCTTTTGATTGATCCAAATTAGGAGTGAAAGTGACCTCATCAAAAGCCTGACCAATACATGTGTCAGCTAAAGGAATATTTTCCTTATCAAAATTTTCCTTATCAAAATCATTCTCAAGAGCTTTCTTTGCCATATCGCTGGTAACTGCACAAGCTGGGTATAAATCAGGGTATTTTTTTTCAATAGGATCAACTTTCTGGTTCAAAGAAGGCTTGTCAGTTACAAGTGGATTAACCACAACCTCCAGCTAGGTCGTTGCCTAGCAACTAATGAATGCCCTCAACGGGTAAAGTAGCACTATTCCGACTGTCACAGGTCCTGAAACTAAGTCTCATGACATATTTACAGAATGGAGAGGAATATTAACAAAGCCGCACTCTACTCCCTGAATGAGAACACTCTCATTAGAACGGGACTTTTCAGAAAAAGGCAAAGTACCTGATAATAAAAGACTCTGAGAAGCTCCTGTATCCCTTAAAATTTTAATACGGATAGGATTGGCCAAATCACCTAAGAGTGATATAGAAACCTTCGACATGAATGGTTCATAATTCTCCATAATAAAATCAGACTGGGGTTTTTGAGACCCAACAAATGTATTGTTTTCAATACATGACCATGACCTTGACCTCTTGGAAATAAAAGCATTTGGGATAGGTCTATCTTGATTCTGATGCCTATATTTCAATTTGAAGCAATCAGAAATGACGTGTCCTTTTTCGTGCAATAGGTACACGTAGGAATAGATAAGGATTCTGAATCAAGTTTATCAGAAGCTTGATTTTTAGAAGTTGTGCCAGATTGAGTTTTAGGAGGAGTTGTATTAGGCTGAAATACCTTTCTGCCAGTAGACTGCTGAGTGAAAGATTTGCTTACAACAGGAACTTTGAGTTAAGGAATACTCAGCAGCAGCAAGAGCAGCATTTTCCAAGGTTTCGATCTTATGCTCTTCAAGTTGATTCTTAATGTCATTAGGAACAGAGTTTTTCAACTCTTCAAGTAACACAAGTTGTTTGATATTTTCATAATCATGTTCAACTTTCTTGGCTAAGCACCATCTCTCAAATAACTGCTCTTTTTCTCTAGCAAATTCGACACAAGTTTGTCAAGCTTCTTTTCTATAGTTTCTGAATTTTTGCCGATAAACCTCAGGGACTAAGGCATAACCCCTTAAAATGCACTCCTTAACCGAATCATAGTCAAAACTTTGCTGTACTGACAGGGATGCATAAGTATCTCGGGTCTTGCCAAAACGTACACATTGCAATAACCGAGTCCAATGCTCCCTTGGCCATTTTAAATTTTCAGCAACTGTTTCAAAATAAAGTATTTGTCTACTTCTTTGTCTCTAAAAGGCCCTAACCTGATATTTCTTGTAATATCAAAACTTGAATTTATGTGAAGTGAGATCGTGCTTTTCACTTGCCAGCTCAAATTCTTTCATTTTAATTTGAAATTCCCTTTCATCCTTCTCTTTTTCAAATTGTAACTGTTTATCTCTCTCTCTCTCTCTCTCTCTCTCTCTCTCTCTCTCTCTCTCTCTCTCAAATTGTAATTTCATTTATCATTCTTTCCTGTCTCGCTATCTCCTCTTCAAATTGCAATTGCAACAATTGTTTCTCTCTTCTAATTGCATTTGTTTTTCTTTCTCCCTTTCCTCTTTCTGAAGCTCGAGCTTCCCCAACTCCAATTCCATCTTGTATTTCATTTTTAATTCCATTACTTTTGTCAGAGTCTGATACCGACTTGCTGACCGAAGCCAAAACACTTTTATCAACAACATTCTTCTCTACTAAATATTGAATCAAAATGTTTTTAATTTCTTGTTTCGTCACAGTGCCCGAGTGGGTTCGAGTCTTGGGTCGACCATCGTGGGTATGAGAGGAAGCTTTTAAGTAGCTTGCAGTGTGTCGGAGGCTATTTTTTAACGAACATAAGTTGTCAGGATTTTACATGTTCCCGTACATTACCACCTGATCAGATGTATGGGGCATTACCGTAGATTAGTTTACATCCTGATCTTGCGTTCCTTTAGTTCGACACAGGAGACACCCACATACATATTCACACACAGACACGTACACTAACAAATATTCTACGTAAAGAACCACCCATTTACAAACCCCAAGGTGTTTTACATTGTTTCTTTGATGTGAAAGTGAAAAACCTAAGAAATCAAACCAAAAGGTGACAAAAGGGTCCATTATTTCTTAAACTCGTCACTACTGTTATTCACTTTGGCTACATTTTTGCCAGCCTTTCTTATGATAAAACAAATTTTATGACAAGTCTCGCATCCTTAAACCAAAAAGGTCAGCAGTATTAAGGTGTTTTAAAGTTTATGAAAGTTACATACATGGCTTGTACGGACGAGCATACGAACGTAGGCGAGACAATATATACCACTGTACTCTTGCTGTTTTTACCATCAGATTTTCCTGTTGCCTTTAATCGGAATGCTGATGTGGCCTGCCTTGGTCGCCCAGGAATGTACAGATGAAATTCCAGAAGACGTACTTATCGAAGCTCAATTTCTTCCTGCCGATAACAAAACATCTTATCCGGAGTAAGTACGAATTACCTCCTTTTTAGCTGTGTTATGTAGTAATGAAAATGTTATCTCTTTTCCGCAAGCACCTAATTTGTGTTTGGCCTTCCAAAATTTTCAAAGCGGTGACGTATGTGACATCTTCTAAAAGGATGGGTATTCTTTATGGAACCGGACTTAGTTGGAAGCAACACATAGCAGTCACAGTTCCGGAAGCGGTGACGATGTCTACAAAGTAGGATTTTGGGTAAAAGCTTTTCATTTGCATATATTTCCTAAGCCCAATAGATTTTCTCCAGTCTTGTACTGATGCTGACATGCTAGGGTTTGATCTCTCCTATTTAAAATGTGAAAATCGGTAATTACACCCATCGGTGTACATTATAGACATTGACCGGTATATGTCGCGGCTCTCGAGTTACAGAGAGCTGAAGGCCCTTTTGGCAATATGTACAGAATATTTCTTCTTCGAATACATTACCCAATCATAATACCTTAGGAGAACTACCACTACCTCCCAAATCCAGCCATCCCAGATACTACTTTCAGCTCAAGAGTTAAAAGTTGTCTGCCGACCCATTGGCGGTTGGGCAGAGTGATCTCCTCTTACATATAAGGCTTTGCGACAAAGCGTAGGGATATGTTAGTTATTACTTCCGCTCATGCCAAGAAGCAAATTCTCCTCACGAGAGACCTCGCAAAGCCAAAGCTACGTGGAAGATCTGTCACTTCAAGTTGGAGTTTTTTCACTTCTAAGGAAAGTATACTCCATCTATATTTCCAACTTTTTCTCTTTCTTTCACGACAAAGTTCTGTCTTTACTAATTTGTCACTTTGCCGCCGTCACACATTGGTTACTTGCACGTGGAGCCTAAGCGATTACAGTCCGTTCGCGATATACTTAATTTTACGTGCAAGTCTCTAGTGCTCACATAACTCCTATGTGTAATTTTCTTACCAACGGGTACATATTGGCGATTTTTTTTTTTTTTTTTTTTTTTTATACCAAGGCTTTCATAACGCCCGGGCGCCATTTTAGTGTAATTACTTGTAGGGGCCGTCTCTGGGCCTTTTTTTCCACTTAGTGTTGCCTCATAATGGATTTTGTCGCACCTACCATGTATATCTCGATAACGATGCCTTTAATTTGCGAAGGTTGTTTGTGTGTAATGTAGATACTGGTACATTCTGTATTTATACCGTTCTAGTCGGACAAATACAGTTCAGCGCTCTATACATGGTTAATTCAGTCACTTCCTGCGCATGCATGTTTATACACAGGGGATCGTTACAAAGAAAATTATGAGTATCCGTCAATGAATCAAGGGATTGGGGGTCTAACCTGTAACAATATAACACAAGGGAAGAAACGAGTCAGCACCCCTCGGTGGTTCCAACCAGTGGCATCACTAGGGTTGGTGTCACCCCCATGGGCCTCCTTCCTGCACAAAAATTCAAAAGTTTTATAGACATGTGCGGTAACTCATGGTGTGACTCCCATGGACACCCCTCCTGCACAAAAATTCAAACTTTGACGGACATGTGCGGTAACTCACGGTGTCACCCCCATGGACCTCCTTCCTGCACAAAAATTCAAAAAGTTTATAGACGTTATTTTGGTGTCACCCCCTTTAATAGTGTCACCCGGTGCGTTCCGCACCCCCGCACCCCCGCGTGACGCCAATGGTTCCAACCCTGCTAGTTTATACTAATTGCGTCTGCTTATTTCCAACTGAAGCCAGTCATAATCAAGAAAAGTTCAATTTTCAAAACAGCTCCACACACTTCATTCAATTTGTGACATATTGAAGAAAATCAACAAATGTTGGCTGATTTTGACGTCTGAACAAGTACAAGCCACGCAGTGCCGTTTGCATTCGGATAGTCTTGATTTCACCATTGGCCGAAAGGTAAGATCAGAACAACCTCGAGTCTGTAGTTCAGCGCTAAATACAAGCACTCGACAGCAAGGAAATAAATGGATAATTTTATTGTGCCATGGTAAAATAAGCATAGAAGCGTAGATAATGCTAATTATCAAAATGTTAAAATATATTCAATATTTTATGAGTGAGAATGTTCGGAATATAATTAATATTAGTATTGGGCCTACTATTGTTTTGGTCAATGTCACACTATCCTGTTTTGGTGCAATTATATCAATGTAACTATAAACAGTGCTTGAAAAGTAAGACATTCATCACTCAGAAAGACAGAGATCTAGTACTGACATGGCCCTATTGCTACTGTATACCTGTAGTCACATGCACTTAATAGCACCAACCCCACACGTTTTCCTATTAATAAAGTGAGTGTGGTCCAGTGTGATGAGGAAAAGCATAAGGATATTAAAATTTTCCGTTGCCTCTCTCTCTCTCTCTCTCTGTTTCAAGATTTCTCCAAGTTCATCCATAATGACAATAGTCAAATTCCACAAAATGGACATTCATTATCAAAAAGGGAAGGGCTGGTTTTCTGAATACATTGACCTGTTTCATGATATGTTATTTAGCAGATGTAATAAAGTGTGACATATTTTAATAAAAAATACTCTGTGTGCGTGTGTGATTTGGAATTTTAACGTAGCTTTAACATTTTTTGAGTCATATCGCTACGATGTCTGCAGTGTGGCAGTTTATAGTAATGTCTAGCACTGGGGCATCATGCCGCAGACATGTAGCATGATGTCCCACCCAGTCACATTATCCTGACACCAGACCGACCAGTCCTAACACTAACCTCTTAATGCTGAGCGCCAAGCAAGGCAGCTGTTAGTACCATTTTTAAGTCTTTGGTATGACTCGGTCGGGGATCGAACCCAAGACCTCCCGCATCCGAGGCGGACGCTCTAACCACTAGGCCACCGGAGCGGTAATAAAAAATACTGCACCTATCAAGTATGTAAATAAACAGCATAATGTCAGTTTGTTACCAGTGGTGGTGGAAATTTGGGTGCATCTTCTGATGGTGGTGATTCAGACATGTTTGTTTTGTTTTCAGTACATCTGAAAATAACTGAAACTGCAATACACCGATAGCATTTATGAATGTGTCTGACAGTAACTTAACGATAAAAAGGAATTTCCTCAAATACCAAAATGTATGCGTGCATTACAAATGGATGTATGGACACGCAACTGAAAAAGCACAAATTATATGCACCTTCCACATTTGTGGTGGGAAATAAGATACATAGACTTGCTGCTATGTTCCAGGATCTTCAATGCCGTGTTGTGTTGAGTTTTAATGATTCAATGGGGTCACTTAAACTCAATATTGCAGTTGCACTGCCAGCTCTAGAGCATTCACCTGTGTTTCCAAACATTTTGGAAATAAATATATAGGCGAATAAAATCTACTGGGAACCCAGAGCATTCGGTACATATGAGAAATGCTTGTTTAATGAAGGCTAGTGTTAAAGGGATCTAGCATTTTATGTTGGGTATGTACACATGTATAAATGACAGAAAAACATAATAAATATGCTATGTATGAAATTGTTGTGGAAAGAGTAGGATTGTATCTACTGATCATTATTAATGCAGAAACATTCCAATTTGCAACACATATAGGACTTTCTAAGCTGTTTTGTTTTACCTGCACATGAAAAGTAGTAGTTGTCCAATATTAATGTTTCAAAATACTATCCCTCTTGCCATGTTCTCTGCAGAAGTTGGAAGTAGTAGACACTGGCTAAGGGGTTAGGGTTTCTGTGATTTGCTTGTGAAAGTCCTTCCTGATCTGTATACCAAGCTGGCTCGGCTACTCTGATGGGCTTATGGTCAATGAATATTCCTTGATAGAAACAGCACCACAGTGTATGCAATATTTCAGTTCTGATTTAATGTTACACACCAGTGTGTTGCAATAAACCTAGGCCTATTAACATTAGGAATGTCTCACTAGGCCTAATGATACATGTTGGCAAGGCTGTAAATGTTCTCATATGCTGTCACATTGGGTCAGTGTTTTCAAATTGAATGTGATTTTGTCCTAACTGTTGCATAATAGTGGTTCAGATCAGTTTTGAAGGACCAAAGTGAAAATTTTGTGAAGATGGTCTGTTTATAGTATAAGAAATTTAACAGGAACCTAACATAACTGAATACTTGTTTTTTGTAAATATTTCTCAAATTCAAATGATATTTTCCATTGGGATTCACTTGTGGAGCAATTAAATTTGTATCAATGGGGGAAAATATTAACTACTATGCCATTCACTTATATAATATATATGTATACTGTGCAAAAGGTCTTCAAATTGATAAAAAATTTTGAAAGAAACTGATCTGTGCAATTTTTAAGTTTCCTGTAGTGTCTTTGCAAGTGAACTTTTTCACTTGTCACATATTTATATTGCTGCTGATGAATAAAACTTTCTACCACTCATTTATGCATTCTGATTTGACTTAGAAGTTCAAAAGCACACACCACATGTAATTCAACCTTCAGCGTCATATTTGAAGTACAAATGTTAATATTCAAGAAATACTGCAGCCATTTGTTACCTGCCTCATATTCCAAATATACTTTTAAGCGATCAACAAATTCTGATATGCACACAATATGTACACTTACTCCACAAGTCAACTGAAATTACACTATACTGGTCAAATTCTTTTCCATTGGTTGTATCATTTCATTCTCATGATATCATTGGAATTCACATTCATTGATTCCAGTCCTACTAATTAAGGTGAGCAAGCAGAGAAGTCACGCATCCCTTAACTTCGTAAGGGATTGGTTATTTGTAACTTGCGATGGACAGGGTGTGGGTTTCAATCCTACCATCGTAGCATATACATTCAGCTGTAATGAATGTGACACAGCTTTCACCGTGTCTTTGGGCAAGGCACATTGTTGTTCATGCTTGGAGTTCGAAGCAGACTGATATCACTAACAAGTCTGGTTTCTGTAAGTATGTGAGTAGCTGATAATACAAATTTTATGCTCTGAACTTTCTCTGGCACACACAGCAGGAGAAAATGCTTTGGTTTTCTTGACAGAGGATGTGCTGCAATTTTCAGGTTGAAGCTACTCATGCTTCTGCAATGAATCTTCAGTTCTCCCCTTTTCAAAGTTTGTAGATACATTATGGATGAGAATGTGCGAGGTGATGTGACCCAATATCTTAACACTCTTGGTCAATGTCGAAGTGTTTCGTGGATGATTTGAAATTGTACTAGAGAAATTGCACTATATTTGTCAAGTTCATTCCATCATTTATATTAAACTTGATTTCATTGTCAGTATATCATTGGATTCCACATTTAGTGATTCTGGGTCAAAAGACTTGAGCTGAGCTATCAAAGAAGAATTAATGCGTCACTTTATATTGTGCAGCGATTATTTACGTGTAGCTGGAGATGTAGATGGAGATGGAATGTGTGGTTCTCAGTCCTACTATTTGCGCATGCAAAGTCCACGATAAGGAATGTAAAAGCCCTTACTTGTGTATCCTCAGGCAAATTCCTTTGTTCTTGTTTGCTTTTTGATTTCGAAGATGACCATGACATTACTAACAGGTTTGGTTTCTGTGAGGGCTGACCTGGCAGGTCAATTTATGCTCTGAACTGTGTGGCACCCATGGCTAGAGATGACTTTGGTTCACTTGATCAATTGAGGATGTGCTGCAAGTCAACGATCAGGTTAAAATCAGATCTCCACTGTCCAACGTAAAGGACAGTGTAGATCTGATGTTACTCAGATTAGCAATTCATCAATGTTGATGCATGGAATGCCTGCTTGTGTAAGAACCTCAATGTCAGAGACGTTGTCCTGCCATCTTATCCTCGCCCATTTCCCAGGGGCAGCCCATGTGAAAATTACTGTCTTGTCATGACATCTGTACACTGTCCAGGTTTCACAAGCATTCAGCAGGGTCGCTAACAAAATAGATTTGTAGACAAGTATTTAGGTTTGCAGACTTAAAAATATTCTGCCAAAGGACACGCCTCGTTTAGCAATTCTGGCATTGGGTTCATCATCACTGTGGACTGCACATGACAATGTGCGCCTAAGGCATCTGAACTTCTCCACTGGCATGAGGGTTTTGTCCATTTACTTTGATGGTAGGGGCTGCATAATGCTTTCCTTGTACAGGTTGTTGCATCACTACTGTCCTATTGATAATGATTTAGATACCTTTATCCCCACAAGCTAAAGAGAAATGGTCCATACTGGTTGCAAGTCATACCCAAGTTTTGCATTCAATGAACAGTCATTAGGAAATGTGAGATCATAAACATTCACTGATACATACACTGCCGAGTTTGCCGTAAGTCTGGTATGTGCTGTAGGTCATAGTGTAATAGTCACAGAAGGCATTAGTAAACATGATAGAGAACATCATATTGATGAGGGTCGGAGCCAATGGACTGCCTTGCTCGACTCCATTGGTGACTTGCCGTCCCCATCATAATTGAGCATGCCACCGTGGAATAAACCATACAATAAATCAATCAGTTCCTGCAGGCTCCAGTCTAATAGTTGCATTATTTATTGCAGATATTATTCTGATTCTTGCTTTTCTGTGCATGTGGGACAAAACAATTCATCTAGTAATGCATTAAGGTCTTCAATTCTCATACAGTCGGCATGAAACCATAGATAACATTGATTACAAGCAACAGAATTGTCACTTGCATCTTTGCCACAGACCCCACAAGGCCGCTGAACTGTACACTTTGGCTTTTTTGCCTTTCCTTTACCACTATTTACTTTACGTTTTACACTGGACATTGAATTTTTTACACCATCTTTCTTCCTTCTTGCGAAGGGATCCTTTTCTACATGCTTTATTATAGATACTCTTTCCTTAACTGAGCAATGCTCATCAGTGAGTATTTAGAGATCATTTCATCAAGAATACTCTTCTGGATGTTACCTGCATCTTCAAAACTGCAATCAAACGATAAAAATAAGTTTGTCCATAATTCATTCAATGTGTGGTCAATCTTTAAGTTTAAATTCAAAAAAGCCGAAAATTTGGAACCATGCAAATTCAAAATTTGCATCTGTCTGAAGAAGTCTCATTGACTTGTCAAGAGCCATAAAAAGAACAGAAGCACTTATCACTGACATTTTGTCATTTTCTTAAATTTTGCTTCATATTAATTTCATGTAGTAAATCCTATTGTGTTGAAGTGTCTACTAAATCCATTTCATCAGCTTCCAAGTGCTCTACTAAATCCATTTCATCAGCTTCCAAGTGCTCAGTAAGTTTCTTTTCCAATACCAACTGGGGCCCCGAGTGGCCGAGTGGTCTAAAGCGCTCTCCGTTACGGATCACTGCTATCTCACCTGTCTGCGTGGGTTCGAGTCTAAGATTCGGCGAATGTGGATATGTGAGAAAGCTTGCCAGTAGCTTCTCGTGGGTCGGTGGTTCTTTCCGCGGATTTCCCGGTTTCTTCCTCCACCATTAATACTGGCCGCTATGTATAGCCTATCGTGTGCTGAAAAATGGCGTTAAGCCTCATAACAACAACAACAACAACCAATACCAACTGTTCCACTATCTTATTTTTGGGATTGTACATATTTTGCACTATTTTCCAGTATGTCACAAACTGAACAAAGTGGTCGAGCTGTATTGAAAATTGAACTATTCTTGATTACGACTGGCTTCAGTTGGAAATTAGCAGATGCGATTAGGATAAACTAGCAGGTTGGAACTACCGAGGGATGCGGACTCGGATCTTCCCTTTTGTTATATTGTTACAGGTTAGACCCCCCCCCCTTTCCCTTGATTCATTGACGGATACTCATAATTTTCTTTGTATCGAACCCCTGTGTGTTTATGTAGGCGACCCTTGAGTCCTGTTTATCTGCATAACTTTACATCATGTTTATCGAACACTTTAGTCGCGTGCATGTGTAGCCCATGTCTTCATAGTTAGGTTCGGGCTATATTAATTACATGCGTGCATGTCTTTATGCTCTGAAAAATCCCTTATATATGTATAATTCCAGTTTTTTCTACATCAAGGTGTTATTTTACCATAGTATTTGTAGCGTTGGAACACCATACTTCACTGATTCTATCTGTATCGGCCATCCTTGACATCCCTACAGGTAATGGTCGTTGAAATCGTCTGAAAGCAATTTTTTCCAGGTAACCATTATTTGTATGGCTTTGCACCCACAAACAGGTGGTATTGTCACATGGTATGCAACATAACGTGCAGGAACACATGTTTGTAAACTGGTGATATTGTCATTATAGTTTACCTGTACGCTTCCTTACCTTATTAGACATTAATTTCTTGGTCACCCTCTTAATGAACTCGCTCAGCACGGACATTCTGTTCTAGAACAGGTGCAGGGCTACAACTTTATCCATTTTGCTCTATTTTGTCTTACAGATTAGAACTATGGGCAAAGCACAAACAACATACAATTCAGACCAAAGGCGTCAATAGTCTGCATGCTGATCTCAGTGTGAACCTTTATGAGGCAAGGGAGATAATTCAACTTATCTTTTAACCACGAAGCGCCTGACATTGACACACTCGGAAACAGCTCCTGCACCCAAGTCACCCAAGGACTCGTCTTTTCTGGAACTCCCCCTTACCTTGTCTCCTTGGGGTCCGACTTGATTCCTCCTACAGAATGGGACAGAGCTAACAAACAGCCAAGTTCCCTTTCATTCAGCAGACATAAGGCAGGTTACATGGATCAAATATACCATAACCCGTCCCAGCTAATGATCCTAACATGTTCCCCACTCTGATGGCCTATTTCCATTGCGACCGGCCTAGGTCATATATTAGGGATCACTAAGGGCCAATCGTCAATATTACGGGCTCAATAACAGCCCGATTTTGCAATATGTCGAGCACGACCTTTACAGACATGTGCGGGGACCAGTCTAACTCGGACCACCTCGTAACTCGTTCGGCATGATGCGAGCAGATCCTCAAGGCCGAAACAGATGTCGCCTCGCAATTTCTCTACACCCTGCCTCGAGAAGAGCCCTTTTACTCAGCGACTTTCTTAAAGTCGTGGTTTCTAATTCAGGGCGTTCTACGTTTTTAGTGGGCGATAGACCGTATCACTCTTCGCCAGGTAAGTGTTACTGTGTTACATGGATTATAGCCCTATCCACACAACCGGATGACGTTGATCGTTCTACCAGTATCATCGATTCTATCCTACACAAGGGCACGGAAAGTTTCTACCTTCCGAACTCTACTGAGGACCTGTTTCCGCCCACAGAGCCATGTCCTCTTCCAGCTCCATCAAGATACACCAGTACTCCAGCATCTGTTGATCTTACCGAACGCACGGTTCTGACTTAGTTATGTTCGCAGTCTTCGCTGAGTTATGGACTTTCTGGCCCACCTTTATCATCAGTTTGTCGGCGGTTCTGCATTTACACTCCCACCAGCTAATCATTCGGTGCGCCAGCATTGACTGTGATCTCGCCGCGTTGGGGATAACATAGCCACACTCTGTACGCATGGATCCGATGGCCGTTGATTACGCTTCGGATTTAGTGCACAATATCGTTAACATAATTCGCTGTGAGACTGTTATTTTCTGGGGTTATCTTCAAACCTACCTAACATGCCTATCTTGAAACTCCACGCAGAAGGCTAATGCATACATGGAGTCAATCTCAAGCTAAGAACACGACCTCGTTCCTCTACCACTCTGTTTAACGTCCCGATTTGAGTACGTTAGCAAGCCATCAAGTAGACATATTTCCCTCCCACAGCAACCACAGCGTCGATACAGGGACAGTACGGGGATTCAACAAAAGGACCCAAGGGTCACTCATAGGACACAAACCTCTGAAAGCCGTCCTATCATAGCTTCACCAATCAAATACCATTCGGATATAGCGCCGACATGGTTCTATCGTTCTTTCGACACCTTTTTCTTGGTCCCAACGGCAAACGACTCTGTACGTCTGGCCGTCGGCCGAAACACCTTAAATCATTTTTCTACGCCCCTTGGTTCCCTCCAGGAACCCTACAGCGCATTTTGAACGATATCCACGAGGGAAATTTTGCCTTCACTCTGGGCTTAAACGGCATATACTTTCATGTCTCTTCATAGGTTCCCAGGACGTTCCTGAGAATTGCATACAACATCATACATCAATTCAGAGCACCCCATTTGAGGCTCCTCGTCAGCCCTGGGGTCTTCTCTCGTCTGACAATCGAGTAATGGCGCATACCCGGACCATTTTTATGGAGGCACCCTCATGTTACCTGGACAACGTTCTGCAGCAACATCAGCGAGCTCTAACCAGTCATGATGGCCCTTGTTACCAATCTGGACTTCTCATTAACAAGGAAAAAATCCGAATTAGTAGGATCTCAACGATTCATTCACTAAGGTATGGATTTCAGAACACAGGCACCGTACTTTGTCTCCCTCAGGATAGGGCATTGAAACGACCCATGGTAGCATCTTTCTTTAGAGGAATTCTATCCGCATGGGATTGCTGAACGCGGCAGTGGAAGTCGTGGTTTTCAGTTGCCTACTACTGCTGTGCTACTGTTCTTCTCTGTACGAATGGAGTCAAGTTAGCCCACTGGACCATCCTCTCAACATCTGCATCCATTCGAGGCACCATCGATAGAACTTGCAGCAGCCTAACTTGGCTCACGGTGTGAGTATGCATCTACGCGTCCACCCACTCCAGATTACTGGCTGTACCGATGCAAGTACAAAAGGCAGGGGTACCCGCACACTAGCATCATTTCGGGACACCAGTGGTGCATGATCTCCCCAGGAATGACATCTACATATCAATAGTTCAGGAGAGGACGCCCAATTTGAAAGCTTTAAATTAGAGGCAAGAATACTTAAGAGGCCAAAGGAGTTCTCATTCTGTCTGACATATCTACGGTGGTGACTTTTCTCAACAAGGATTATCTCTAGACTACAATGTTGGTTTATCTCCAGCAACAAGGATGATCCCAGTCCCTAGACCTTTGCGTCATGGTGTGGAAAGTTTCTCAAACAAGGAGGAACTCAATCCTACAATGGTGATGGTGATTATCTTCAATTACAACTATCCCAGTCGCCATACATTTGCATCATGGTGTGCGACTTGTTGAAGTGGTGTTATCAACAAGAATTTCAAGTTCACCATATCCTGGAACTCCTCAACGCACTGATCGTCCCTTAGACACAGAACAATCGTCTAGTACAGAAGGAATGGTCTCTCCATCCCTCGGTTCTCATTCGGATCTGTACCCGATGGGATCAACCGTTGGTAGGCTTGTTTGCAACATTAGGGAATGTCAAATCCCATTCTTTGTCTCTCCTGTCCAGTATCCAACAGCTTGGGCAATGGACGCCATATCGTTGGATTGGACCAGCCTTAACTCGTACACCAACCAACAATACCTCTGATTCCAAGTGATAAGCAAACAAAGGAATCAGCCCGTGACCTCATTTTATCGATCACTTTCCAATGGGAGAAGTCGTGGATCGACGACCTCGTCAATCTGGCATCAGAAACCCCGTCGAGGATTCGGGTCTTTCCTCATCTACTCAAATAACCAACACGGCATTTGTTCATCCCTGCCTGGAGCTCCTGGACCTGCACGTCTGGATCACAACGGGCTCTCATACACAAACAATTCTCGCAACCAGTAGTGGAGAGAATCGCTCAGGCACGACGGCCCTCCACTCTAAAGCACATGAAGGCAAATGGCACTTTGCACCCACTGGTGCGCAATGAACATATCTTACCTCTCCAGGCATCGTATAACAGATAGCTAATTTTATCCTCTGGTTCATCGAAGAGAGAAAATTAGCTCAGAGTACGATCAAAGGCTATCGCTCGACGATACCTGACACTTTGTCATAATGGGCGCGAAGATATCGGACAAAATAAGGACGTATCCGATATCTTTGCAACTTTGAGCATACACGGCCTAACGTTAACCTTCTGCCTCAAGGGGAACCTATCTTGGGTATTAACCGGGCTGAACAAGAACCCTTTTGAACCAATTAGACATCTCTGCTGCACCTTTTCTACAAGCCCTGCTTCCTCATGGCCTTGGCAACGGCAGGCAGAATTATCGAAATACATGCTCTGTCCTCAGACTCCAATTTCCTGCAGTTTCGACAAGATGGGTCGGTCTTTCTTATGACGGCATCCTTTCATCACCAAGAACCGTCGCTCTTCCACACATAACCAGTCCTTTCTCATGAAACCTGTCTCATCTGGACACATCAACTGAAAGCCACTTACAAGACCTTGTCGGATCTTTGAAGTGGTACCTTAATCGAACGGAGCCGGTGCGTAGAGGAAGATCATGCCTTTTTCTATCTCTTAAATCAGGTCAAGGCGATATATCAGTTCAGAATATCTCATCCTGGGTTATTCGCTCATTATACAGGGAAATAACCCCGGTTCAATGAACTTTGTTTTACGCATTTCGGCTTATGAGGTTAGGGCAGTTGCCACCAGCCTAGCATTCGAATGGAACTGTTCTCAGTTCGATCTGGTAGGACCTATATACGCAGCTCAACAGGTCACGTTTCCAGGTCGACAGCTTCTTTAGACGTGGCTTCACGACTTTCCGCTGTATTGGCGTGGGGAAAATGTTTTTCCCTATTGAAGCCGCGCCTTGACAGATGCGAGTCTCCTCCAGTCGGGCTGCTTAGCTTGTCTCTCATACATACCTTAGAGGATCGGAGATATTTTTCTCCGGAGTAAGAGGATGTACCTCCCTTCACCTTTTACTTATTCTCCTAAGGTATTATGATTGGGTAATGTATTCGAAGCAACAAATTTTTTATAGTAAAATGTTTCTTCGAAAACACTTACCCAATCATAATACACATACACCCTCCCAGCCTCTCCGCAGTTACATCCATAGCGAGCGTGCCTTCCGCTCTAGTAATAATTAACATACCCTTACGCCTTGCCGCGAAGTATTATATATAAGGGGAGATCACTCTGCCCGATCACCAATGGGTCGGCAGACATTTAGCTCCCTTGAGCTAAAAGTACTATCTGGGAGGGCAAGGATTTGCGACGTAGTGGTAGTTCTCCTAAGGTATTATGATTGGGTAAGTATTTTCGAAGAAATATATTTTACTGTAAATAATTGGTTTCCAGATCAAACCCTACGACTGACAAGTTGCATACGGACTAACACAACATTGCCTACTATGGTCATTTCGAATTTCGATTTCATGTTTGACAACAAAAGTGGAATAGTCCTTTTCTTTAGAAGTTGCGCTCAACAACAATGAATTGCAAACTACTGAAGTCTTCAAAATTTGCATGGTGAGATTTTCGGTGTTTTGAAGTCGAAACTTGATCAGAAAACATCTTTACTGATTTTTATCGTTGTACAGGAATAATATATGCCTCGAAAAATATAAATATATGCCATTAGACACATGAAAATATTTATATTTGTTCCAATTTTTTTTTGGGGGGGGGGCGAGTCTAAGGCGATCGTTCGTCGTTTTCGAAGACACAATTTTGCATGTTAAACAACGTCGGCATCCAACGTGTATATATTTAAGGTATTAAATGGTTTAAATGGACTATTTCTATCGCATAATGTCGGAGTATTTCAAAGGATAACTGTCAAAGAAATGCTAAATAATGCTAAACGGTCGCCGCATTTTGAGGATAGAAATCTAAGCTTATTTCTGACATTGTATATAAACAAGAAATTTTAAATGTCATAACTAGTCTTGACCTAAACCAAGCAGATAGATGGACCGAATCAAATTAGTCATAACTGGTGAAAAATATAGATGAAAAAATATCCGTGCCCTTGCAAATTATGTTCATTGCAGAGTGAAAGCTAACTCGTGCCATACCGATTTAGAAGAAACACAAAACGCCATAACTTATTTATAGACAAATGTGTGTCCAAGGTATTGGAAAAAATGACATTCAGAAATGTAAATAATTTTGCACGGGCTATGGCACCATTTTACATTATATTATATTATTCAACCGCTCCGGTGGCCTAGTGGTTAGAGCTCCCGCCTCGGATGTGGGAGGTTGAGTTCGATCCCCGGCCGAGTCGTACCAAAGACTTGTAAAAACGGTACTAACAGCTGCCTCTCTTGACGCTCAGCATTAAGTGTTAGGACTGGTCGGATTGGTGTCGGGATATAGTGACTGGGTGGGACATCATGCTACAAGTCTGCGGAATGATGCCTCAGTGCTAGACATCACTCTAAACTGCCACACTGCAGACATCGTAGCGATATGACTGAAAAATTGCTAAAGCTACGTTAAAAATCCAAATCACACGCACACGCACATTATATTATTCATTTATTATACTTCATATGCTTTTAGTAATACGTCAATTTCATGACAATTGTCGTGTATAACAATACAAAATATACATGTAAATAACCTTCAATATTCATTGAATTTCTCAGCCTATTTCTTTAAATCAACGTAAGCCTAATGAAAAGGGGAAAAAGATCATATTACCATGTGTTTTAATATCTGCATATTCGGCCACAAATGGACCTAGTATGTTACACTATTCACATATGTAGTTGCGGTTTAATTATATATGTATTTGTCACTGCAAATCGCATATATAAAAATTCTCCGTCAACGTACTCGCGAACTAAAAAGGGTGTAGCTTTGCATGGTCTTGCAATTTCTTGAGAAAGAGCCCAAAATCTCGGAATTTCAAGACAATGCAAATTCCAAGTTTTCGCCCAACATAGACACGAAATTCGAATGACAACAGTAGCTACGGTTGTTGCTCCACGAGCATTTACAGCTTGTCAAAGATGGAATTGAAGTTGGAAATATTCTGTACATAATGACGAAACGACCAATCAACTGATAGTAGCTCAAGAGCCGGACAAAAAAAAAAAAAACAAAACGGTAAGCATCTAAAATGTACACGGATGTGTGGACGAGTGTCGCACGGATCTGCACATTTTAAAGATTAGGTGAGATTATCCCACAAAGCGTAAGTACGAATCAATTTAGGTTTGGGGCTGCGTTATCGGACTAATAATTCCTAAAACTCTTAGATTCTCATCATGGTTAGCATGCATCATTATGAAGGTATGACCATTGTACGACACACTCGTAGATATTGGAGTGTAGATCACTTGGAGAAAATTTTAGTTGGTGTTATCATTTGTTTGTATTTCCTAAACGCCTTGATCGATATTTTCAATGAATCCTTATAAAGACTATTTCTTCTGAGACATGTTCGCTCAAAGTTTTGACTTTAATGTCAAGGTTGGATGGTTTTTGATTCTGGTTCAAAATGCAGGCCTTTGACTTGTTGTGTATGTGAAAGTACGTGCGCACCCGCCCGCCCGCCCGAAGATCTGCTTCAAAAAAGTTATTTCATTTCCCATTGCCAATACCAAAACAGCTTATGCTAAAGAATATAAGTATATTTCAATAGAAACTGAAGAAATCTAGACGTTTTTTCTTTCTCCCATAAAAGCCTGAACATTCTGTAGATTGAATGTAATGCAGCATCCCGTTTCCGAATCTTGTTAGTGCTCGTGTATAATAGTGTCCCCTCGTCTTTCAGGACCCAGATACCTGCCCTGCTGGCCAAGGAATCTTCAGAAATTCAGGAATCCATAAGAGCCAGTCAAGCTCTAACAGAGTGAGATAATAATAATAATAATAATAATAATAATAATAATAATAATAAATACTTATTATTATTATTGTTATTGTTATTATTATTATTATTATTTGTGTGTATGTGCATGTCTGTATGTAATGGTGTATGTATGGGTGTGTATGTGGGTGGGTATATGGTTGTGTGTGCGTGTGTCTGTGTGTTGGCATGTATTAAATAATTTATACAATAAAATTTACGCCAAATTTGATACTCTTTTTACCCGTTGGAGCATATTTTCATACCTTTTTAAAACGTTTAATTAAATTATTTTCTGATGAATATCTACATCTAATTACAATTACATTGGTAAATGTAATCACTTCCATCGACCAGAACATGGGAATGTGATCAGGCTCTAATGTTTTTGTTTTTACTGTACGGAGGACTGCTTCACACAAACGTCATTAAATTAAGATACATGCAAAGTAACCAATGTAAACACTGAAAGAAGGCATACACACTGCATGCCTTCAAAACGAAATACAAATATTACTGCTTTTTTATTCTGAAAATTGTATAAACTGATTTTCACAGAATCAGATAGCAAATCTCTATTTTTTCTAAAATAAAATCATTCTTAGACTATATTTGATATAAATGTTTAAAAAATGTTGCGTTTATGCTAGGTCAAGGTTTGTTGTGTCGCCGGTATTCTGCTTGCGACTGTAGTGTCCGAAATAGCAGAATTTTGAATTTCCACTAAATGTGCCATATCAGATAAATTTCAAACATGGATACACTGAACACAATGACAATTCAATATTTTACGTGCCTTCTGAAGTGGTCGGTATTTCAAAAGCAGAATTGTCAAGCATTTTGAATGGACCAACGAAACTTTAACCCCTCGATTGTTGCGTAGCAGGATGACCAGAAACCAAAATGATTTAACTATCTAAACGAATAACGTTCTTATGTAAACGCCTAGCTTACAGCTGGGGAACTCAAATCTACCAAGAAAAACACCATACTTAACTGCAATTTGTAACAAATGAAATTAAAAATATTGGTAAATGGATATAAGAATATGAGGGCGGGGGTCCAAAGACTAGCATAAAACACTTTGACCCTTAGTCATACAACAATGTAAGACACCTACCCTGATAGTTACGATGGGGAGATGTGTAAGATTCCTCTCCTCACCGATCGTAACTGTAAGGATCGATTTCTTACTTGTATGACATTGAACCCCATCACTATAACTATTTACCTATAGCCTTTAATTTCATTTGTAAGGGGCCTCTTGTTCTTAGCTTGGCCTGTTAATGAACAAGAAAATAGGTTCAAAGAAAATAAAATTGTTTACTCACAGGTCTAGAGAATAATGGATCAGCCAAATCGGGTTGAACTCGTCCATGGAAGCATCAACTGAAACCAGCTATTGTTTTTAAAACTGTTGTTGTTATAGAGTTTAACTCCATTTTTCAGCACAAGATAGGCTATACATGGCGACCATTATAAATGGTGGAGGAAGAACCCGGGAAAACCCCGGAAAGAACCACCGACCCACGAGAAGCTACCGGCAAGCTTTCTCACATACCCACATTGGCCGAGCCCGAGATTCGAACCCACGCAGGCAGAGGTGAGATGGCAGTGATCCGTAACGGTGAGCGCTTTAGACCACTCGGCCACTCGGGGTCCCTTTTTAAAAAGTAGAATTAAACGAAATACCAAAATTGAATTGTAATTAAAAAAGTTTTTCAGATTGTCAGTTGACAAGTCACACAGCTTCGGGCTTTATATTCTGTGATTCGGCAACTGACAGTTTATATACCACGATAAACGTAGAGAAAAACATCAAACACTTACAAATGTTTACCTTGTTTTTCAGTGATATGTCGAGTCTACCTTTAGATTCCAAGGACACGTGTCAGAGATACGATTATCAACTACCATATAAATTGTGGTACTTCTACAACTCCCAGCAGCTGAGGTGTTTCTCTTTGCACCCTATCTACATTGCATGGTGCAGAACGTATGTCAACTCCGATCTCTTTCTATTAATTTTTGGCCTTTCTATCTCTGCCAGTCTCAGTGGCTTCACGGGGGGGGGGAGGGTGCTGGGGTGGGGGGTGCGGACCGCACCGGGTGACACCATTAGAGGGGGTGACACCAAAATGACTGTCTATAAAATCTTTGAATTTTTATGCAGGAAGGGGGGTCCATGTGGGTGACACCATGAGTTACCGCACTGGGTGACACCAACCTTAGTGACGCCACTGGCCAGTCTTTCAGTTTCTGCTTCAGCCGTTTCCGTCTAACTTCACTTCTGCCTACGCTTGCCCTTGTCTCTTTTATTTGTGTCTGTCTGCATTTTGCATCTGCATTCCCTCCACAAGTATCAATTTTATATATATATATATATATATATATATATATATATATATATATTACACAATTGGTAACGTTGCCAATTCACACAACACACTTACGCACACACATATGAAAAAAAGACATGTCAAGAGGTGGTGGATGATGTGAGAGATCTCCCCCACTCGTTTAGAGTTTTTTGTTATCGTTATCTAGGAGATAATCGACCACGGTGTTATTGCCCGGATCCAGCAATTAACAACATAAAATATGAACTTAAGGGGTGGGATAAGAGCACTGAGCAGAGATGGAGAATTGAATAATACGAGCTCCAGTGTGTAACAATTTAATCGTAAACAAAATTAAATCGAATATGACATGAAAATGATTCGCTTTCTCTCAGAAATAGATTTACAAATTTATGCAAATTTCAATAATCAGTTATGTTACTGATAGAACCAATTTATCCTATGATCGAGTGACAGATCAAACTCGAACTGCCGGCATGACCTGGTGCTTACGGTCCTTTCCCAAAATCGCTGCTGGTGATCGGTCTGCGTTTCCGTCTCTTTCATTCTCTCTTCTCCTTTTAGGCTCTTGGGGTCATCAACCTTTCGGTTGCAGTCTGCACTATCTTACCTCTGTGCAGTCCGTATGGAGCTATCGAGATTTTCCTTCAAATAAAATAACACCCAAGCTAAATGCTGTCAAAATTTTTCCTGGGATCAACAATTATTCGCACTCCCCTGAGTCAGATAGTCTATCGAACTCGACAGAACTAGCTAGGATCATTGCGCACTAATACACCACAACCTATTATCATAAATCAATATTTGGTTAGCTGCTACTGCATTCTTAACTGAAAACCATGACATAATTAGCCCTATTTGATATTATGTACCCGCTGTCGCCATAAATTTACTAGCTGACCCATCAGTCGACAAACATTGCTAATGTTACACCGTCGTTTCAGTTGGAAACGCACGAATGGATCTCACTCCGTTTCCTAACTGTTACTTTTGCTATTAGCGATTCATTCATTCATTTCCAGACATAGGAAAATTCAATCCTCAGCATAAACGATAAAAATCGGGTAAGACAAATTAACTTTTCACAATTCGTACTCAGAAGAACGTATAAAATCTTTGGGATACATTATTTATTTCATACAAAGAATTAAATCCTAACTCGTTCATATAACGAAATATTGTATAACATTCTTACAGACATGAATTATAAACATGCACTATTACTTCTGAACTCAAGGAAAAATTGAATTATGAATTTAAATAGAATACATTCAACAATAATTGCAAACTTGCATCAGTGAATACATCGTGTGTAATCGAGACTAACCCTTGTGCTTTATTCGAAATGCGATCCTCCCTATGAAGTCGAATCTCTCTCCGTATCCCTCACTTTTCCGACACGCCAAACAGGATTACTTCTTTACCTGCCAAAATTCAATATTCCCATCGAAGTCAGAATAATTCTTCCTAGTCAGCCTTTATTAATAACTACTGTGGAAAATATCATTTTATTACACCCGTTTCAAATGGACCAGTTTCCTAAAATTTTCTCTGGTTTGTCTCCGTTCTTGTCAATGTACCCCTATGATCTCGCATTAATATTGCACTCTTCTCTGGCTCTAACCGTTAGCCAAGCTGTCCCTAATTAAAACTCAATTCACGCACTAAGCAGAGCAGATTCTATCCATCGAAATCGACAATTTCTTGCGAGACTAGCCAATACATCAGTCTTAATGGATAAGTGTCACGCTTGACCACGAAAAAATGTACTGTGAAGTTTATACTTCACATTATAGATTATTCTACAAACTTCTGCACCCTATCTGTCTGTCTGTCTGTCTGTCTGTCCGTCCGTCCGTCCGTCCAGTGGCGATCTACGTCGTGCGTATTACGACATGCATTCATATAATACATATTGAGAAAACGGTCTGTATCAATAATAAATTATATTGAGAGCGGTCTGTATCAATAATAAACTATATGAAGTGAAGTCGTGTTCTCTTGCATTTCCCAGCCCACCCATATTGCAATTAGAAGTGATCGAGACCCATTGCTAGATATGCTGTGTAAATTTCTAAACCAGCCGTAACATCTCCAAGTCGGTCTTAAAATGGGTGAATGGTAGTTTACATACTCTTGGACAGACAGAATAATGTGACGCCCATAGTTTCTTCGCTTTTCAAACTTGTCTTACATGATAAACGATAAGGTAAATATACCATTCTCCAAGATTTTACCACTTTTGTACCGCAAGATTAAACGGTCTCAAAACTATTGTGGAAAGGAGCTTTTCAGTATTTCCTATATTCGATACAAATGAGATCGGTGAATCTTGATAAAATCCTTAAACGTTTCTCATGAATAAAAAATTTCCAGCCTTTGCGCATTGAACTACAGTATCCGACGAGGTATTTTCCATTTCAACTACATTACTAGACGTGATGATGAAGCGTTTTAAAGCATCACACTGCCGTTCGAAAAGCATGTTGGGCTAATATAAAACATTTAGTCTCTTCATGCGTACGCCCGATGTGAAGTGTACCGATCCATCCTCAAAGAAACCTACTTGCAACTCAGTAGTCCGAGATTCCTCTGACCCTTGCCATCCCATTTTTGATATTTGGACATTCATGTTGGGGTGTAGGGTCAGAGTCCATTTCCTATCGAAAAGTTGGAATTCACCAACACCATTTGGTGTCGGCATAAGGTAGCCGCTTACTAGCCGGC
>JAECUM010057821.1:0-21583 GCA_016617855.1 Megalonaias nervosa
GCTAAAGCTTTGCTACAGAGTGAATTGTCATCTGATGGTTGGGTACCCTTTGTCCTTCCGTAAGATAACGTGAGCTACACTTCAGAAGGGTCGCATTCTATCGTTCGGGCAGTGGTTTGATATCTCTTATCACATCTGTACCCGTCAGCTGCTGATAAACCGCATACGATGTGCGCCGTACTGCCCTAAAAAATCAAATTAAAATTCTTTATTGGGAAGTTTACTTGAGACAATTCTCGTTGATGTGTGCCGGGGGTGTGTGTGTGTGTGTGTGTGTGTGTGTGTGTGTTAATTGATTGAAATATAGAGACAATGAGGAAAACAATAATTCCCTTTCTAGACAATGTAAATTCATCTATTACTAATGTTACGACCATGTAGTTTAATTACATGTGTGTTAAAATTTGAATTCTTTTTATTTCATTTTTATATTATTAAATATAATTATTATTGTGATGATGATTATGTTCGCAGGGTCTGACATTTTGATAGAAACATCGTGTTTATTTAGAACGTAAATGTGACTCGCGTGAGCACGATTTTTGCATGTCGGTTTGTCGATTCAAGTAAACAGTCGGCAAAAGCTATGTAAATGATTGGTTGTGACCACGGTCATTTCTAATTATACTTGTTGACATTCTGTACTACGATGTGGCGAGATTTCGATCGAAGTCGCCATGTGTTCTTCGTGCGTGTACATGAAATGACGTTTTAGTTCGCATTAAACACTCAGGTACCTGCGAAATAGTCTAGAGTCATATTTTAACACTTTAGAGAGTCACATTTTAACATCTTATAGAGTTTCTAATACCTTGAGAAGAAGGTATTCTTTTGTGCTGGAAAGAGTTGTTCGTTCGTACGTCTGTAGAACGACTGTAGAACGACATGTGTTTTGTTATTGATGATAGCTGCACTTCATCTACCTTTAAATAATAATTATTTTCCCTGGAGAACTATGCATAACTGGCTTTGGACAAAGACATTTAGTGAAATTAATTCTAAATTGGAACAGAACAGTACAAATTGTGATTCACAGTGAAAATTCTGGACACTTGTGTAAAACCTTCGTCTGACGTCATCATCCGCCATCTTGGAACGGAATTGAGATTCAGACTACTTCAATTAGAACTGTTTATTTACAGGACTTATGTGTTTTTCACAATTTTAGGACAAATTTTTGGATTTTCTTCTCAAATCGTAAGTCCTATTTTATATTTTCACTTTTTAACCGTGTTTTCTAGGGAAATAAATTATTTTTGTTAAAACTTACAAAGCTTGTTGTCGTCACTCTTTTCTTTGTGTTACTTTAAACGAGCCGATACGTAACACTAAGCTTGGATTGAATTGCACCAATAAAACTTAAACTGCAGTAAGAATTCAGCGATCTGGCTGAGCGAAATTTAGGTCTGACTTACAATTTATCAATCATAATAATCTAACTTTTCCTATAGCACTTATGTTGGTAAAACTGGAACCTAATCCAAAAAAATTACGTCGTATCCGCCATGACTAACGGAAAGAAATTCTAAAAGGCAATGGTAACTACATACACCTGTTCATCATCAGTACTTAGAATGAAATGTTTATCATTGTATTGGGCTAGCTTGCTTAGTAACTAATTCGCAAAACTTGTTATGTACTAGTGTCTGCCAGGGTAGCAACATTAAGTTTTGAAATTAATTTTCCTCATGATGCAAGATCCATCTGGTTTCTGCTAGGGTAGGAACTTGAATTTGAAACTCCAGTTTACCCATGAAGTTAAATCCATCTGGTTTCTGCCAGGGTGGGAACTTGAATTTGAAAATCCATTTTACTCATGAAGTTAAAGCCATCTTTTGTTTACGTTATAGTTGACTCCATCTTCCGTGACATTTGCTGTGCGTGTTGCAGGTTTATATATTTTTAATCGCGGGAAAGCATATTCTTAAGCATTCAGGCATTTTTTACCCGGTTTTACCAGTGCGAATATTTTTTTCTGTAGCTGCTGAATTGCAAGTTGAGCTTTAGTGCATTCTTGCCTTTTTGTTTTGCTTTCTTTTCTATTAAAAGTAGAATTCATTTTTATATAATTTACGAATTTACGTACATCGTAATTGACCATGTATAAGAAAGACGATTGTACACTATTTGTTGTGTTCAAACATTTGCCGGAGCACTTAAGAAATGTTGTGGAAGCCACAGGCTCAGTCTCTTCCGCCGTGATTAGGCAAAACCCTTCTTGAGCCAAAAGTGTTTGATTCCTATATGTTAGAGACCCAGTGTTTCTGAAAAGGAGAGAGTTCTTGTCGCAGTATTATTGTTGCTAGTTGCCGCTCGCATAAATACAGTTTGGTACAAGAAAGCATCACCAATCTTGTATTATCCATATAATGAAAAATGCCCGGGTTACATACAGTATATTTAGAATATTTGTTGCTCTAACTCTCGTTAAGACGTGAAGTGGGTTGGAGGTATGTTTTCGCATCTACATCCTGAATAAAGCTCTTGGCTGCTTCTAGTAGGGGTTACCATCTTTTGAAATGTAATTTCAGAAAATAATTGTTTTATTGTATTTTATACACGATGATATGGTAGTTATTCAAAGATGAAATATATGGTCGATATTATATTTCATAACGGATATATGATTTCAAACTGTTAGTACATAATGGTAGTTAACGCCTTTCTGGAACAGGGTAAGGGTCCAAATTGTGAAGCGGAATTCCCTACCAACAGTTTTTGAAATAGATGTTGCCCATCTCCTCTCTGCCTGAAATGAACATCTAAGCTATTACTATGAACAAATAATTATTGGTAATTTCTAATGGAAATTGATAGCAGTTTAAGTATTGTTCTTTTAAGCACGGAAGTAAATTATTTAATTAACAATATGAATTACAATTGACGAATCACTGAGTAAGGCCTACTTCGGAAGCCGTAACACCACTTCTGTCAAGCTTACTCCAAAGATGGTAAACGGTGAGTACGCGCGCACAACGACACTTAAGGGTTTGCCTCCTTAATATTTCAGAAAATTATTGGAAAGGTATTGAAATCACACTAAAGTCTAAACAGCAATGATGCAAATATTTTAGCGAAGGCTACACTGAGAATGCTAATCTTTCTAGCGCGATGGTTATATAATTTGGCTAACCGCTATGTGCCATATGTGTCATATAGCTCATTGTGAAATCAAGCTCCATCAACAGGAATGTTGAATCTCTGATTATGCCCAGTGCTCTTGCACGCAGGGGTACATTTATTATTATTATTATTGTTTAGTTTTACCTTCTTTTAGATAATATGAAATGAAAAAAGAGCAAGCAATTTAATTGATCAAAGAAAAGAAAGAGATACAAGAACAAACCTGGTGAGTATGCAGTATTGTAAAGCTTAAGATCGTTGATACAGCAAGTCGGTAATAAACATTCTTGTTCACGCTCTCGTTGATTTATCTTAATTATCTATTAATTACTGATTAAGATATTAAATGTTATTGTATCCTTCATTTTCACTCAAATCTGTAACCGATCCACCTCTCGCCCCGTGATATTGTACATTTACAGGAGAGGGTACAGTCGTTCTTAACTTGGAATAGTTCTGATGTTTCACTTTTAAAGTCTTATTTTATGCACGTATAAGTAAAATTCGTAATGGAGTTTATGCAGTAAGGCAAATAAAGACTCCAGTCAATATTTTAACCTGGTTTAGAATTTCATCTAATTTCCTGGGCATTTAGCGCAGTAATATTTGGTTGTGAGATAAGTTATGTTGGCTGTATGCAAGTCATGAATGACCCACGTGAACTGAGGTAATGTATTGATAACCTGCTTCGGTCTTCGTCAGCGCGGAGGTAAGTCTCCGGCGTAGTTATATAATATCATGTGTGTTATATCAACAGAACAATTTCATATTTTCATATCTTCATGTATGTTATATGAACACTGCAGTATCACAATTTCGTGCATTCGTGTATGTTATCTGAATAGTACAATTTCATAAACGTGTCCTATGTGTGTGCGTGAGTGTGTGCGATTTAGATTTTAACGTAGCTTTAATAATTTTAGTATGTAGCATGATCTCCCACATAATCACATTATCCTGACACCAGGCCGACCGGTCCTAACACTAACCTCTTAATGCTGAGCGTCATGCGAAGCAGCTGTTAGTACCATTTTTATAAGTCTTTGGTATGACTGCGGGGTTCGAACCCGCGACCTCCCGCTCCCGACGCTCTAACCACTTAGGGTGAATAGCGTAGTTCATAATTTTATGTGGTCAGCATTGAAAAATATCAAATCCGTTGAGTGAACAGAATATTTTGATATATGTCATGTTACAAGAATTACTGTGGTAATATATGGTTATTATGTGCACATCATAATATCTTATATTGAATAGGTAACGTTTAGCCATTGCGTCATAAGCGCGGATAAATCCTGCAATTACAGATTGAAACCTTCTGACAACTTGTCATTTGAAGAAAGCATTTGTCCAATCTAAATTGTGTACCAGATCAAAATGTTATTGCGTATCGAGGTTGTTTCCCTTAGAAAATCTGTTCAGGAGAAGTAGACCTGTGAGACGGAACAGACGGTAATGGAAAGGGAGCTAGAAATAGAAAAAGTTAAAGATAGAGCAACAGGTGTCATGGAATAAAGTCACAAAAAGAGCGGCAGGCAGAGAAAGGAAGAAGTGAATTTGAGAAGGAAAAGATGGAACTTGTAAAACAAGCAGAAAAGAAAAAGATATAATTTAATAAATGAAGTAGAGAACAGAATAGTAGAAAATCAACCAGAAATGGAAATAAACTGGTGGGAAAAGAAGAAGGAAGACAAACATTTGTATAGAAAAAAGGTGAAAATGCCAAATTAGATTAATGGAAATTAGACAGGTAGATGCAAAAGGATGCATAAACGGGAAGTAGAGTTGTGTCGGTTTAATAAATAGTTAGAACATGAATCCAAATCGGGTAAAGTATAATACCCTCTTTCAGTGAAGACTGGGATAAGATGGATAGTTATGTGGATAAGATTGAGAGATACGCCACTGCGCAGAAACGGAAGACAGCTAATAACTCGCTTCACTCAAGTGCGCTGTTTACAAAATTAAATATTACATATATATTCCCGTCTTTCCACGAGTGACGCATTTGATTATAACAAACTAAAATCAACACTTTTCAAAGATTTCAATTAGCTCAGTAAGGGTTTAGAAAGAAGTTAGAATACAGTAAATAAGAAAGAAGTGAAACGTTTAACAAGTTTGTGGTTAGGTAATGGAAATATTTGCAACGATGGATAGAATGTGGTAAGGTCGATGGAACGTTGGATTGGTTTCTTGCTAAGAAAGTAGTTGTTGTGGTAAAGAATTATACTTGATCTTGAGGGAATGTAGGTGATACGGTTTTTAATGTGGATTAATTCACAGAAGCCTTGGAGAAGAGATACACAAACGTAGTCTCGAAAGACAATAAACAAGATAGGCGGCCTAAAGATCCGGAAGCAGCCATCAGAAACAATAGTAACTCCAAACCAGGAAGAGTTTCACCTGTAAGGAATGGGACCACATTTCATCCGACTCTCCAAAAGGTAAAGGAATCGTACCAACGGTAGCAGTCGCTATCGAAAGTAGAGGTTGGATTAGAATGAATAGTCGAGATGTTTTATCGCTTGATAATTTTCAAGTGGATAACGTGAGCATGGGAAGATCAATCAAAATGTGATAAAACGGAGTCTCAGGAGCGGTGGCCAAAGGGTTGATCGGAAATCCCCGTTAATGTTATCAGATCCAAAATTATTATATTCACATTGTTCTCTTCACTTTGTCAGATATGACACTGTTCTGTTCACTTTGACACATAAAACTGTTCATCTAACTGATGTGAAATTGTGAGTCGATGTTGACGTCATGACCTTATGAAGCATTATATTCACATATGAAATACAATTCTATGATACTGTAATTTTTACAAACACGTATGGATTTATAAACACATGATAATGCACTGTTCAACAATGAATAGTAAGTCGTGATATCATGTAATTTCTAAAACGAACATGAAATTATGAAGATCTAAAACAACAACGGAAATAACATCGCCTTATTTCATTATAAACGACGCACAAAAGGACCGATCCCGTAAAGTGTATTCCTTTCACGATTGCCGAAGGACCCGCTGGGAACCTTTCTTCTTAGAAGACACAGATTGAAGAATGAACCTTTGATATTTTAGACGCTAAGTCGGGCGAACACCACTGGTTCCAACCACTATAACAGGAGTCAGCTAGTAATGTACGAAGCTGAACCGTGTAGTACATCAACCATGAATTCGAGCGTGTCTAAGCACAAATATCACTTTATATTTTATGTATGCATACACAAGAAAAGATGTGATTAAAAATAAAAACGGTTTAAGAACGACCATATGGAATTACATGATAGCCATGTTTCCACTGCAACAATAATCACGCAGTTACTATATACTACATGCACACTTCAGTCCAACTTGTCATTCTGATAAAAGTACGACTGTAACCTGAAGCAGACTATATCAATTTGACAGCGTTGCGGTAAACGAGATTGGTCTAGCGTAATGGTAGACGAAATTCCCAAACATATAACGTCAGTAAATTACTCTATCAACCATAATCACATCTACAGCTGCAAGACTGCTTTGGTGGAGAAGACAGCTTTATGACAAGGCATTAAAGCAGGGTAACTTACAATGAAAAATTAGCAACCTATATGGTTGTATGTAGAGGAAACGATGAAGAGAAAACATGCGCTAAGTGAGCTTCTATCTCCTGCACTTTGCACATGTCATCTTGTAAGTCAGTTGCCCAAGTGGGTATATTTGTCTCAGTCATTTGACAGAACTGAAAGATAGACAATTGATAATGTTGTACGTAGCAATACTTACATTAAAATGTAATACAGTGGCAATTTTGTGCACACATTTCCGTGACAAGTCACATTAATTAAAAGTAACGCAGGAATCTTGGGAATAAGGAAGACTACAGGTCGAGTGCTGGCGAAATTTTACTTGCCTGGGACAAATAATGATATGGCTCGATTTTGTAGATCGTATGACGTCAATAAGAAAAAAGTTTTCATGGGCAGGCTAACAAGAGTACTTACAGGCCAAACGCCTTTGTAAGATGCCCTGTTTAATAGGGTGATTAGTATCCTACGCAACTTATGGTTGGGTGATGCCGCGGATGATGAAATAAAGTTAACCTATCAGGACGTCCCACACCTGTGCGAAACGTTGGAGCATTTGTTTCGGTTAGCGCACGACGAACACGCGAAGTCGAGTAGGCGATACGTTTTGTAAAACAATCGTGGCATGAACATTAGGAAGTTTGAAGTACGTGATAAGGTATTCGTGCCTCATTCAAAGTCCATACGAGATTAAAGAAATCAGGGGTTAGACGGGTTTTTTGATTCAATGTAAGGATAAATTTGCAAACGCTTAACGCCAACATGCTGAACGGTAGACAGAGGAGTGTTGGATGTAGTTTGTACTGCGGTGTTAGAGGATGAAAATATATATTGACTAAATACCCGTACGTGTATACCTATAGACCAGATCGAATTGATTTCTTAAGAAAGTAATATAAATATTTCACTAGTTAAACATGAAAATAACGTTGTCATCAAGAGTTAGTGTCTGTTTGTTTTCAAATTTGAAGAGAATATAAATGTAGACACATCTCATTTGTGTCGGCGAATAATATTAATAGGATAAAAATATTAACTCCTTGATTTAAAACATTAGAAAATATAGTTGTGGAATACTATTACTATCGAATTTAAAAAATTTTCTCCTTACTGTACATTCAAGACCTTGTGTAATGTCCACCGTAAATGATATTCAGACTTATATTTGAATTTTATTGTCTACACACATTTTTTTTTCCTTTTTATTGCTTTAAAAAAAATAATGTCATCCCCAATCGTATTACATGCCATCTTTGCCAGCGTGTTGAGTGGGTCAGTCGTATGGAAATATAGACATCGCAAATGTAATATAAATCTGATATCATTCACAATTTTGAAATGGTTTTAAAAAGCAACTGCAAGTTGGTGAAAATAAATGTATCTGTTGTAGGCGTCCATCCTTAACGACTTACGGATAACACCTACAGCAATACTCGTGACTTATCAATAGACACGACTCCAACTGAAGCGTGAAAGGATCAAAACAGATCAAAAGAATAGATAACTGTAACGTTGCCACTCTTGGCAAAGAGAGGCGGTTAATTAGATTTGGCTGTCGTTATCTAGATGATGACCTCCCTCGATTTTATTGTCCGGTGTGAGTGGATAGATAGAACATCAACAGAGAACTGAGCAAGACTATTGAGAAGAAATAATACAGTACGATCCCACTTTAGACAAGAAAATAACGATTTAATCAATAACATAAACTAAAAGTGTCAGCTTCAATTCAAACAGATTTACGTTAACAGAATTTCAATAGCAGTGTTCTATTATGGATTCATTTCATCATAATAACGAGTGGTGAAAAAGAGCACAATGTCCACGCCTGATCTGCATCACCTAGCGTCGCTTCCTGTCTTTGTCTCCGTGTATCACACGTGTTCCCACCTTCACGTGTATACGTTTGATCTTCCTTGATCGTTCTATTCTGACCGCTTCATCTCTTTCCGGACTTCCGTCTTTCGGACTGTCCCCGACTGTTCCAGAGAGCTGTTTCCCGAATGACAAGATTACCACTAAGTCTCTATATGTATCACCTTCTATACGTATATAAAATTCTCTCACTTCCGTTACTCAGAAAGCATAAACTAGCTATCCAACACTGCATAAATTCTGACATAAGGTGACCTTAACGATTAATGGTCCTTACAGATTTAGACTGTATTTTGAATAAGGTCCAATCGTGATCTCTAGATACAAACGACCTCTGTAATATACATCCAAGTCTGACCTAATTCGATAGATCATCACCCTCGCTTCACAGCGACTGACCACAAACTAACATGTGAGCAGTGCATATAAACATCCCCGTATCTCTCTGCATACGCTACCACATGACTCCTTCGACATCCGACTTTGTCAGTTCCACTCAATAAGATACATGCTCGATTACTATTGCATATGATTCACTAACTTCTAGCTCACAGCAATCCCTAACCTACAAGATTATTGAAGCATTACAAAATCAGATATAAATATGCAATTATCGTTAACTCACGATAATCAGTATCGTCCTAACAGACAAAGGAAATTAATTCATATAACCCTATGAAATCCTACATATCTGAAAATTTGGATCGCATGCAATCAGTCAGTTCTATCAATGAACTAGTAACTGTAAAATTAAAAAAATAAATTGCATAACAACTCTAGCATATTAACAGATTTCCATGAAACTGAATAAACGATACATAGTATGGATCCTAGTCATATCAAACACATTTGCATAAACAAGAGAAACAAAACAGAAAATTACATGAAAAATTAAAATTGTGTAACTTAATGCTGTTCTTTTCAGAAATTGTTCTTCCTAGCACTAAAGCCTGTCTTTTCTTACAAGACAGCTACCTGGTCCCCTTACTTGTTTTCACGAGGTAAGAACTATTCTTTAGTTTTCCCCCGGAGTCAATCGAGTCTTGTCCTCTCACAGGAAATCTCGGACTAAAAAAACTCGCCCAAGGTCGTTACTTTAAATTCAACATTACTTCCAAGGTGTACGCCTTAATTTAAACTGACTAATCGTAATCAGCGGTTCCTAATTTTTCCCCAAGATAATTATTTCTTTCTTCAGATTTGGACAGCCTAGAATCTGAGAAATACGATGCATACCAACTTCCCTTTGTTAAATGACTATTTGACATGGGGTTCCCATCAAGCGGTTATGGTCGGCAACTTTAATGTTTACTTTCCCAGGACAGCGTTGCGATGCCCAGGTCAATTCTAAATGAGCCGTAGATGCTGGCCATTCAAGCTTAACAACTGACATGAAAAAAGTCGAAGTGACCCTTCACAAAGACCTTGCTGGCTTGACTGTAATAAAATTTTAATGCACAATGTATTCAATTGTAAGGTTCCATGCTTATTCTAAATTCGACACATTACAATAACCCTGCTTCCGTTGACATCTCATAAATTTGGAAATATTAAATTTAGAATCAAACAGTCGGAATTTCAAAATACAAAACTATTTTTGTTTTAATGGAAACCTACCTAACTCTATCGAAAAAACTCAGGCAGGCAATGTAAGCAATCCAGTCATTTGCAAACTGGAAGACGTGAATTGAAAGGATATAGTGGGCATATTTTTACGAACTAAATCTATTTCAATATGAAAAACAAGATGGCATATTCAAAGTTCAACATCTTCTGAAGAGTAAAAGAATAAACGGTTAAATTTATGTGCTCTTTAAATGGAGAGAAGATGACAAAGCATTTAAACGTTGACAGCCTGCTAAAACTAGTATTCTATTAAATCATTGATATACAGAAACCTATCACTCCAGGACAGACTTCTGAAGAAGAGTAGATAAATAGAGTATGAATGAGCATTGTTACGTATAACGTATATGTAATTAAATTATTTGTGTGTTAGTTTAAAATTCTCTTTTATTTTATTTTTATTTCATTACATGTTATAGTAATAACTTTATTCACTGGAGTTGACATTTTTCTAGAAAAATTCAGTTCATTTCTAGTAAATAACAGTGTTGCTTCATTGTATTTTTAGCTGACCTAGTTACTGACTTTGGTTCAAAATTTGGTAAACACAGAGTGAAAATCATTAGTCGTAATGAAGGTTATGCTTGGCCTGCGTGTTAGTTGAAGGAACAACGTTTTACTTTTAAATTCATTTCTAGTGTTGGAATCAATGATTCTTAGCTAAGGCTATACTGGTCCACGTGCTAATTGACATTTTTTACTGCGCTGTTCGAAGTAAGTGATTACGTGACCCATCACGCGGGTCTGAAATTGCGTTTTTAGTTGGGTTTAAATACTCAATCTTAGTGTTTCTGAGTCAGTTGTAAATCATACCTTCAGGCTGAAAGGTATTCCTGTTGTTGCCATTTGAATTGAGTTTTTCTTTTTATTTAAAATAATTTATTTTCCTGGAGACTTTACGTGTGTTCACCGAAATTCTTGGACAGAGACATTTACTAAAAATTATTCGGAATTCTAAAGCCGGAATTATATTCTTGGTGACTGAACAAGGAACTGTTGACACATCAACACAAACTGATTATAGAGGACGTCATCGCCTTCCAGATTCGAACTTGGATTCAATTAGAACTATTTATTGATAGGACTTATATATTTAAATTCTAGGATTAACTTTTGGATTATATTCACAAACCATAAGTTCTTTTTCATATTTTTACCTTGTTTTATAGGGAAATAAATTATATTGCTAAATTTACAAAGCATGTTGGCTTCACTCTTTTCTTTGTTACTTTGTACGAGCCTAGTCGCGTAACAGCATGAATGCCGTGAGTTTTGAGTTTTTGAGAATGAGTTTCTAGAATGTAACAGTAAAGCCACATTTATACATGTTCCTCTAGCCATCTAATTTGTTTCTCAGTTTTTCATCTAAAGTTTTACCAGGAAGTATTGGGATATAGCTCACCCATTAATGCTTCTAGAATTAAGGTACATAATGAATGTCCTTGACCTTTTGCACTCACCATCAGACTACATCAATCTTAGTCTAACCACTTTGTCAATGTAACATTTTTAGCTTGTTTTGGACTGTCTTTGTGGCATCATGCTAAGTCCATCTCGTATTCCACTAATAATCATCAAGAACATGCCATAGTTTGCAAACAATTCATGTTCTTCACCTAATATCTTTGATGGCGCTCAGAAGTACAGTAAGAATAAACTCAATATAGTTTGTAACTGTTATTACGAACATTCCTCAATACTTCAATGTCACATATTATCGATGTATGAAGTTCATCTAATGTTGAAGGTCAAAATGTTAATGACACTATGCACATGTAGCAAAAAACATAATTTGATTCATTCGTTTCAATTTTAACGCGACGAGGAGAACATTTCTATTAGCGATATAGCCGTTCCATTAAACTTTTCAAAGCGAACCATTTATTCATATGAATAAATTTATTTTCTCAGATATATAGATGCCGTATTTGTAACCTGTTTCTGTGTTTGTGTTAATTTGTCAATGTTAAGAATTTACTAGTTGTTCTGAAGATTGACCCATGAATCAAAATTCTAAATCTGTCAATTATGAAATCATTACTGCATATATATTTAATCGTCATTCTGTATGATTCTTTTTCTTCTTGATCATTTTAAGGAAGGTGCGCATTGAGTTCATTATATGCTGAAACTCCATTTTCTTACGTGATAAGTGATTGTGGTCACGAACTTTTTCCTCTTGTATTGTACCTGCGGACACGCTTTTGACGTGGTCTCATTTCAACAGATATGACATGAATTTGTTAAGTTGAAATGTTAATCTTCATCTGTGAACATGGGTTTTGATTTTTCGGCGTTAATTCTTCATGCACTGGTTTTGCAATTCTACTGAACGCATAGTAAAATGTTTGAATACAATCAATACAATCAATATCTTGGCAGAATATTGTTTTGTGGGCCGTGTTGGCTGATTTGAGATAAATAAATAAACAATGATGGAATATGATTTACTGTTTTTTTGTTCTGTCCGGTTGATGTTATAATGTTCCTTCAGCACAAGTGCAGATCACATATTGTGTTTCGCACATGTTTTCTTCATGGCTGTTGATAACAAGTTTGTTATTGTGTTTCAATGATCCTTCACATGTCAGTTAGTAAGAGAGAGTTTAATTCGCACTGACATTTTATAAAAATTTCCAACTTCTTCAAGCTTTATGTATATAGCTGTTAACATTGCCATATAATCAGATGTGTTTTTATCATTTATCTGGCGTATAGAAAAGAGTCAAGCAATTTTTTTGCAGACATATCTTTTTGTCCTTTAAGTCTGTTAATCAGTCAAAAACATGATCTTTAGAGTCATTAAGGCCGTGACAGTGGAATATGATTAACATGTCAACAAGTACTTCCAGTTTACTTCATTTATTTCATAAACAATTATATATGTGCCAATTAATTTTCAAATGTTGTAATATTCTAATTTTTACCTAACATCGTTTAACCTACTGACAATATATATATATATATATCCAAATTGCATTTGGATGGTCTCTGTGCGTTTGTTTCAGGACTGTCAAAAATTGATTCCACAGCGTAAAAGAAGCATTTATCATCCATACTGTTACAGTGATGCAAACATTTTAATCTTATACCATTGAGGTTAATTTCTGTGATCTACATTTGAGCGGGTGACACCTATATAAGTGCATCGTTAAATATTCTAACCTGTACTTCTTGTACTTTTGCTTAGTTCCTGCCCAAATCTGGTGTGTAAAATGTGAAATAAAAGTTTCAGTGGCATTGTTCATTAGACTTTTAGTACTGTGACAGATGCTCTCTGTTAGCAAAAAAAAAAAAAAAAAAACCAAAGTATTTTATTTTTTTGTGTTTCCCCACTTAGAGGTGTTGCAATGTATTTAAGTTTATAACAGAATTTTGATCAAAATTATTATATTCAAATTTTGATTGGGGTATTTCTCCCTAGTGTTTCTAAAGGTTTGTTTTCCCGATCGGGTTTTATTCACCCGGTTGGAATCCCTCGCCTTTTATAATTTGTGACCTTTGCCAGAGGTCCTGTGTATGCTATTTGTGTTATGCTATATTGTGTGAATGCTATAGATTTTTGTGTAAGGACGGCAATTATATGAAATCTCCCCAAGTTGTCTACAGCTATACATCTTTATTTAAAAAGGATTTATTACTATTTTTAATTTCCATTTTTGTAAATTTTGAATAAGAAACGGTGTAATAACTAATTTATAAAAAAAACAACAAAGTTTATTGTTTTTCTGACTGTGATATGTGTGTCGTTTCTTATATTCCTTTTTTTCGTATTTATTTAAAATTTTAAGAATTGTACTCTATAAGGAGTCACATGTCATTGATTTAAGAGTTCTTAGGCTTTGTCCTCTTTAAGGAGTCACATGTGTTTTCTTTATTTTATACATCATGCTTCTCTTAGTATGTGGACATAGCCTTAATCAAGTGTATATTTGTACCATTCCAAAACAGAAAAGAGTCCGAAAGAGCCTAAAATTTCCAAAACAAAAATTAAGAATCATTTTGTGTTAGTATTTTTTCTCCTTCACCTCTGGAATCCTCTCCTATATATAAAAACCCTTATTTGTTTGTACTGTTTGTCCATTTTCTACACATAGACTTTTCAGAGACTCTTTCACAGGCCTGTCCACTTCGCGTAGCGCCATGTGGTATAGCCCCGTGACGTTACTGTCTCCTACTTCCTCCATGTGTAGATTCCCTGTCCCGTGTTATCTAAAAATAAAAAAGAAAGAATTATTATTTTGTTAGATTTTAGATGAAAAATTATTTGGATTCCATATTTATAGTGTTGATTAATTCCTTAAAAAGTTCCAAAGCATTAAAACTTAAATCTTAAATTTATAATTTGCACCCACTTTTGAGGGGATCGAGAGATGAGACCGGGGTTTCAGCCCGCGCTCAGGCTGGTACTTGCCCCTAATGGGCCGTAAACCGAAAACCCTCTCTCATCTCCCACCCCTCTTTCTGTGGATGCTCTGAAAAATTATTTTGATTCCTTAAAAAGTTCAAAGCATTAAAACTTAAATCTAAAATTTATAATTTCACCCACTCCTAAGGGGATCTAGAGATGAGACCGGGGTTTCAGCCCGCGCTCAAGCTAGTACTTGCCCCTAATGGGCCGTAAACCGAAAACCCTCTCTCATCTCCCACCCCCTCTTTTGTGGATGCTAAAATTTCTTAATAAGACTAATGTTCTCTGTGACCGGTTATTTCTGTATCACAATTACCTGTCCACTTTTAATCATTGTATCTGTTATGTAGTTTATTATTCCAAATAATGTTTTCCTATCAAATTTCCCATCTAGAAAAAGCAATCTGTTTCTTTGGAACTTTTCTGTGTTAGTTATTAGCGCTATTGTTTTGTCCCTTTCTTTTTCCCCATTTTTACATTCAATAACTACATGTTTTTTTTGTAAAGCTACTTAATTTGCATAGAGGGAATTTGGGGATTATTTTAATCATTCCTTTCCTTTTCGCTACTTCCCCCGTTAACCAAACATTATGTAGATATTTAAACATTATGCTTTGTAATTTTAAAGATTTAATGTTTGTCCAGTTGTACCATGTCTTGTCCCAGTCTACCCCCCAATTTTCCTGTTCTATTTTACATCTTTTGTTTTTTGTGTATTTCTCTCTTGAAAAGTTGTATGTTCCCTTTTCCCCAATACTCCATAATTCTTTTTTGTCTCTATATTTAAAAATTAAATCTCTAATATATTTAAATTTTTTTGCCACTACTAAATTGTTTGCAAGTGAATTATTTCTAAAAATATCTTCTCTATTCCTGATTACAAAGCCAAACCAAAAAATATATAATGCCTCCCACGGCATACTAGGAAAAGCTTTCAATTTCTTAAAGCGATTTATTATATTTGCCTCTTGTATCAATTTTGGGTTTGGTAACGCTCAACCCCCTCTTTTGTTTTCTCTATATAGAGTTTCTTTTTCTATATAATGCAATTTGTTACCCCATATATAATTTATTATTTCGTTATCTATACTATTTAACTTTTTATTGTTTATATCCAGTGATTTTAAAATAAAATTCATATTGGAATAAAGGTAAGTTTTTGCAACTTGTGCTCGCTCCATAATGCATAAAGGCGTTTGCGCCCAGACTGTCATATTTCTTGTTAATTTATCCTTTATATTTTTTAGATTTTCTCTCTCTTCGTTTTCTCCATAATATATTCCCAAGGCTTTTACTCTTTCTTTTATTAAGGGGGGGGGGGCCAGGGTGGTTCCCTCTCCAGTTTCCTATTTTTAATATCTCTGTTTTTTCATGATTTATTTTTGACCCTGAAGCTTCACCGAACGTTTTATATTCTTTCTCAAGATGTTTAAAAGAATTTGGGTCCTTTATAAAGTTTGTGCAATCATCAGCATGCTGGAACATTTTAAATTCTTCTTTCAAATTTGGGATCTTAATTCCCTCGATCTTTTTGTTAGCTCTTATTTTTATACTTAGTATTTCAATTGCTATTACGTAAAATAACATTGACAACCTTGTCTCACTGATCTCTGAATTTCAAATTTTTCCGTGGTCGCACCATTTACCTGCACTCTTGCAGTTATATTTCTGTACAGGATTTCAGTCCATTTTCGGAAATTTTCTCCGAAACCAAAGTTTTCTAGTACACTTTGTACATAGTTGTGTTCAATTCTATCAAAGGCTTTTTCCTGGTCTAGAAGTACCATAATACCTCTTTGCCCTGATTCTTTTATAAATTCTATTACTGTTTTTATATTTAAAATGTTCATTTGTATATCATTGCCTTGAGAACCACAAGTCTGATTTTTATTTATTATATTTCCCATACATTTTTTAACTCTATTCGCTAATATTTTGCTTAAAATTTTATAATCAATATTTAGGAGGGAGATGGGCCTCCAATTTTTTAAATCCTGTCTATCCTCTTTCCCTTTATAAATTAATGAAATTAGGCCTTCTCTCACTGTGTTCGTCATTTTATCATTTCTTAAAAAAAATATTATTATATAAAGACTCCATGATCGGCGCTAACTCACGCTGGAATTGTTTATAGAATTCCACCGTGAGTCCATCTCTTCCTGGTGATTTCCCTTTGGCCAGGGAATTTATTGTTTTTAGTATTTCCTCTGTTGAGATAAATTCATCACATAAGTCTTAATGTTCTATGTAATTTTCTCACATTTAGCATCTTTTAGATATTCCTCTATTTCTTTCTTATTTATTTTTTGTGTTTTATAAAGTTCGCTATAATATTCTTTCACTATATTCATAATCTCTCCTTTTTCAGTTATTTGTCTATTATTTTTTTTAATTTAATGCCTGTATGGTTTTGTTCTCCCCCCCCCCCCTTCTTAATTCTTCCCTTTTGTATTGTCCCCTTGCCTTTTTATACAGATTAGAGAATTTACCCGCCCTAATTTCCTTACCGTTATTTTCTTCTTCTCGAATTTTTCCCAATTTTTTTTCTCAGATTTGTTTCTTTTTCTTGTCCATTATCCTTTTTTTAGTTCTCTAATTATTTCCTCTTTATCTTTATTTAGTTTTTCTTTTCTTCTTTTTTTCTTTTTGAGTATTGTATTGCGAGCACTTTTATATCTCTTTTTAACCAGTCCCATTCCTTTATTATGTTTTCGTTTTTTGACATATGTACTTTATTAATTAGAATTTTTATTTCCGTATTGAATTCTTCGTCTTCCATTATTTTATTGTTAAATTTCCAATTTCCCTTCCCCCATTTGGTCTTATTTTTTGTCTTTATTTTTGCATCAATTAATTTATGGTCCGAAATCTTTAAATTTGTTATATTTGCTTCCTCATATATCCCTTTATCAAAACAAGTTCCATAAAATTTATCCAGTCTGCTTGCTAAGCCTATTTTATACTCATACGTATATTCTGTCCTTAATCCTATATATATCATCTAAATTGTTTTTTTTTTAGTAATTCTATCATATACTGACTAAATCTTAAATCATCTGATGTTAAGTTCCCTGTTCTATCTACGTTTTCTCCTACCCAGTTAAAATCACCTCCAATTATTAGTTCTTCCATTGAGTATTCACTTATATATTTGTCTAAATTTTCAATAAAATCTTGTTTGTTTATACTTGTTCGCCGGAAAGTACACATTGTTTATATTTAATTTATTTATTTTTATATGTAATAATCTTCCCTCAAAGAGTTTTTTCCAATCTATTTTTTCCCAATTTAAATCTTATTTTTTATTATTGTAGCTACCCCTCCCCCCTTTAAGATCCTTTTTTGTGTAGTTATTTAAAATTACTACTGCATTCAGTTTTTCTTCTGTGTATGCTATCAATTCTTTTGAGAAACCATTGTGGGTCTCCTGTATTAAGATTACATCGTATTGGCTTTCCTTACATAATTTGTCTATTTTTTTCTTTATTTATTCCATTAGTATTAACAGATGCTATTTGGAAGTTTACTCCCTCCATTTTTTTTTCTCCCAGGTGGCCGTATCTCACATTTTGTTTGATTTTAATTCACAATTATTGTTACAAGTTTTCTAATTTTAATTTAAAATTGTTATTTATTCATTATTTGAGGGGCTTGACCCCTCAGTTTCTTTTTCCCTTTTCGTCTTCTGTCTCAGTAATTTGTTCTGTTTGTTCATCGTTTTCTTTCAAATTTGCCATTGATGTATCCATTTCTGATTCATGTCCGTTTTCCTCGTCATTGTCGTTGTCATTGTCCTTGTCATTTCCGTTTCCGTCTTATGTACTGTGTCTTTCCCTTCATTTATTTCTTTTACTCCCTCATCCTTCCTTTTTTTGGCTGGGATTTTTTCCCACCTTATGTCAATTCTTGATTAGTCTCGTTTCCTGATGAGGACAACGAGAGTAACCTAATCTTTCTTTTGATAGTTGGTTTCCGTCGCCTTGGCACCGGTGTTGAGGTCAGGGGTTGAATCCCCAAGAGATCCACCGGGAGATCTACCGGGCCTCTCTCTCTCTTCCACCACCAGTGGGGTTTCAGATATACACTCAGATATATCCTCTTCCTCTGTTAGAGGAAAGAACCCATTGCTTTGTAATAATCTGTCCTCGTAACTTTTGTCTTTTCTTTGATATTGTTGTCTTGATTTATATGGGCTTAGGTATTTATCCCAAATTTGTCCTGTTTCTTTAACAGTTTCATTCATTTTGTCATTTGTCTTTTGCTTTGCCCTATCATCTTGTGTTACATCTCGCATTACGTCATGCATTTTGTCATGTATTTCGTCCCTTGGTTCGTTCTCTTTTCTTGTTTGTGTCATAATTCTCTCCACAATATTTTGTATCTCTGTTTGCTCTTTCTCGCTTAAGTTTATGTTTCCCACATTTTGTGTAACTTTGCTAGCATAGGTAGCACTGGGTTGAGGATTTGTACAATCCCTGGCGCTGTGTTCTATGTTATTACATCTTGGGCATTTTCTCTCCTTTTCACCCACCCTGTACCAGAAGCGTAGCAGAAACCCATTACCTAAAAATGAGATGGGATTTTCTTTGCTTCTTCTTTATTAATAGTCAGTATTCCGACTCCTGTTTTCACGCTCTGGTACCCCCAAACTCTCGCCATCTTGTAGGCTTTCACTTGGGTCTTGAGTTTACTTTCCACCTTATCCACTATCTCCTGTGTTTCCACTTCTAGAGGGAGGCCCGACACAAAAAGTTCTGTGGCTTTGGCCTCAACCTCTCTTATTATTGGGGGTTATTTGTAAACTGACGCTTTTAGTCCTTTAACTTCTACCCAGTCCTTTTCTAGTACTGGTTTTTGATAGTCCTTTGGATAAATAACAAATTTATTTATCCCCCCATTTTGGATTCCAACAATTAATCCTATTTTTATTCCCTGCACCTTCATAGCTGTGAGAATGTCTGCCTGTCTAGGGCAGTTTTGAATCTCACCAAAGTCTATAGTTTGGCAACCTTCAGGATGGAAGGCTAGTAACCTCTGTTGATCTATTCCCCCTTCCACCTTAGTCCTAAAATACGTTTTCAGTTTTGTACCTGCGGGTTTTGTATTTATCATTTGCTCCATTTGCTCCACCTGCGCTTGAGCCATTGTTGATAAGTACTCACTAGAGTAGAGCTCACCACAGATTTGAAAATGCGCTTGAAAACCAGGGTAACACACCACTATCTTTACTTTATGCAATAAAGATCACAGTTAGTGAGATTTCTAGTACATAAATTACTATCGTATAATACAACACAATAGCATCAGAATTCACAAAAAACACAATGTAAATGTAAATTTGAAAATTTAAAAATTGACAAATGAAAAACTAATCCAAATTCTCAAAAAATTCTCAACAGGAAAAGGAATTTCTCACAATGAGAAAACACAAAAAAAGCAGAAAACAACAAAAGGTGTATGGATTATGCTACTTATCTGATTCGCAGTAGTTGCTTAGTCCTTTAGTCGCCTTTGCTATCGCCTTTTTGGCACCTTTGCTCCCAGTCGCTTGCTTGGGCGGCATTGTTGTACTGAAAAAGACTTCTGGCCACTGTGCTAATAAAGCCTTGTTATATGGTGAACATGTCTCACTCAACGTTTAATCCTTCCTAATTTGTGCTTTGTACAGACTCTGCTATTGGTCCTTTCATAAACTTAATCAAGGTCATTGATATTCTTAATTGTTTCCGCTGTTTAACACGCACTCATTCAAAGATGTACGAAGTAAATTTCCAAGTATTTTCGATCAAAAACAGTTTTCTGTCTATTCGTGTATATTAATTCTTTTATAGTCAAACATGTATTGAAGTAGCATGTAATTGTTTTGTTCCTCGCTTGTTTTGTATTGACACAAAATATCGAAGTATTGATACTCTGTATTGTCCGTTCGCGCTTTGCTAGAAAGCGCACTTCATTTTGATTTCTTTAACTGAAAATATTTCAATATATATTTAAATGTTTTATAAGTTACTGTGCACGGAGAAATACATAAAAATGGAAAAGACGGGAAAATATGGAGGACAGAACACACTGAACAAAGAAAAAGAAAAATAGAAGAAGAAAAAATGCAATAATGTATGATAAGAAAAAGAGGAAAACAATAGAAAGAAAAAAGAGCGAAGCAATGGAAAAAAAGTAGAGAAGAATGATAAAAGTAAAGAAACAAGGAGAGAACAAACAAAATGAGAAATGTGATGACATAAAAAAAAAACGGTCATGTAGAGGCAAGCGAAAAATACAGAGTTCACCAACATAAAATGAGATTTTTAATTGGGTTTAAAATGAAATATTTAAAAGTATGAAAACGAAGTACTTTTAAGGCTGCAAACACCAAACATGACAGGCATTGACAATTTAGGATTCAACTTTATTTTCCTCAGCATTTTTAAAATAATAATACCAACTAAAATTAAAATCTAAATGAATAAAAAAACATGAGTTTCATCATCCGGAAGTGTATTTTTAGGTAACATAAAAGCAAAAGTGTGTCACTGTTTTATGAGCTCATATACGTCAAGACCGCTCCGGTGGCCTAGTGGTTAGAGCGTCCGCTTCGGACGCGGGAGGTCGCGGGTTCGAACCCCGGCAGAGTCATACCAAAGACTTATAAAAATGGTACTATGTTAGTATTAAGACTGGTCGGCCTGGTGTCATAAAAAATATGATCGGTTGGGAGATCATGCTACATGTCGTGACCTGTGTTCAATCTTGCCTACAAGCTTTTCGAGACATACATTCGGTCACGACGCACACGTTTAGGTAATTGGGACATGAAAATGCAAACCATGTTAAAGTGTGTTTACAAATCAAAAGTCAAAAGAGGTAAACAGTTTTAAACATCTATTGGCCCAAATCTGTAGAGGGGGCAAACTATAACTACTTTTTAAACGTTAATTCTGAAATTTTAATGCTTTTATATATATATATATA